>PVJL010015174.1:0-25329 GCA_004026885.1 Lyroderma lyra | reverse complement strand
GGGGGTGGGGGCGGGGGGCGGGGCGGGGCCGCACCTTCCAGGCAGGTGGTGGAGTAGAAGGCGATGTTCCGGGTCTCCAGCGGGTTGTCGTGCGTGAACTCGCAGGAGCGGGGCTGCGGCTCCGACTCCCCAGTGAGGGACGAGTTGTCCACCTGGAAGGGAGTGCGAAAAGGTCCACGACCAGACGCGGTGGCCCCGGGGACGCGGAGGCCTGCACAGCCCCGGGCCGGCCTGAGGTGCGGGGCGCCCTCACCTTGCACCCCTGAGCGGCCAGCAGCCGGACGTCTGCGGGGATCTGGTCGCCTCCCTTGATCTCCACCACGTCCCCCACCACCAGCTGCTCCGCGGGGATTATCTTCTTCTCCGAGTCGCGGATGACCAGAGCTTGCTGTGAAAGGACACGTGACGGGGGGCCTCGGTCCGGCGTGCCGCTGACCCTCTGCAGCAAGCCTCAGTGACCAGGCCCTGCAGCCCCCAGCGGCCAGCACAGCCCACAGCCTGGGCCCGGACGCCCGAGCACCACGTTCCCCTTCGGACAAGCGCCCAGCTGGGTCCTGGACCCGGAAGAGGCGAGGTGGACAGACACACAGCTGAGTGACGCCCCGGGCCTGAGGGGACCAGACGAGCATCCCCGGCCAGGGTGTCCAGGGAGCGTCCTGCTCCGGGCAGGGAAACTAACGGAGGGACAGGTCCCCCTTGTCAGCACAAAAGACCCCAGGAGCCCCCCTCCGTGGGCCGCTCTGCAGGGCCAGGACCAGGGTGCAATGCCACCACACTGACACGGCCGCCTGGTCCCCGGGACACCTTCCAGGGTCCCTGTGGGAAGAGGGGCGGGTGTCCCCCACTGAGCACATGCTTGGGGACACGCAGGGAGGCTTGGCCAGAGCAGCCAAGGCATTCTGGGGACAGTCACGGGGTGGCCTGCAGGGCGCCTGGAGCCACCGGGATGACTTTCGTTTGAACAGTGTGCCAGCGCCGCAGAGCAGTCACAGACGATGTTGGGCGGTGACCGGTGTCGGTCGGTCTTTCCTCCGGACGAAGCATGTCCCTGACGCTTCCCTCAGTCCCTGCACTATCCTAGTGGAGCCGGCGTTCAGACAGATGAGGCCGCTTGCCGCGGCTTCGCAGACAGTGGAGGAAGGGCCCGGCTCAGGCGGACCCCCGCCTACGTGGACTCCTGCCCAGATGGACCCCAGCCTCCCGGCCCCGAGTCATCCGCTCCCCAGCTGCGCAGGAACCAGAGAGGGACGGCCACACGCACCTGCGGGATCATCTTGCTAAAGCTGGCCATGATGTTGGTGCTTTTGGCCTCCTGGTAGTATGCAAAGACCCCCGTCAAGATGACGACCAGGGCAAGCACGGTGCCCAAGTACACCTGGGTTGGAAGAGAGCCAGTGGTCAGGTATCCCCGCCTGGGGGGTGACCAGGTCCTAGGCCTGGGGCTCCAGGGCCGGCTGGAGCAGTGGCAGGTGTGTCCTGGTATGATTTACAGGCCACAAAATTGCCTGTCATACATGCGAAATTCAGGGATGTCCAATAGAGGTTTGTGGCTATTGATTAGAGTTGCAATAATCAGTACAACCCAGTTTTGGAGCATTTCTGTCATCCCAATGAGGCCCCCTGTGCCCACTGGCCATGGTCCCATTCCCACCGCAGCCCTGGTGACCACCAGTCTGCTCGGCCCCCAGGACATGCCAGTTCTGGCCACGTGCCATCCACGGAGCCAGACAGGCCGCGTCTGCTCCCTCCTCTGGGCGCCACGCTGGCCCGTCACAGTGCGTGTCCGGGTGCTCAGCGCTCAGCCGGCACATGGTTGCTCCTCACGGTACAGGGAGAGCGTTCACTTATGAGGATCAAGAGCCCCCGAACACAGTGCACGGACAGGAAAGTCTTCTTCACGGAGGAGCTTAGTGTCTGCCTCTCTCTCAAATCTGTGTGCACTCTGCCTCCGTGAGATCGTGGCGTCTGGCAGATGTTCTGTCTCACTGCAGGCAGGGGACCGATTTCCCAGAGCCGTGCAGGGAGGGGTCCGCGGGACTCCACTCCTCACCCACCCAGGGCTCTGCCTCTGCTTGTAGCTCTGTTCCCCCCCCCCCCAACACACACACACCCTGTAACTAATTGGGCAAAACCAGGCCAGAGACCCCCGTGCCTCACATTGTCGAGGGACGCAGACTTGTCGCTGGAGTATTGAATCCCATAGGCGATCCAGCACAGGATAGCGCCCACCCACAGGAGGATGGAAAAGCCCCCCACCATCTGCTTCAGGAACTTGACGATCTCCGGGGTTTCCTTGGGCGGGGACAGGGTGTTGGGCCCATCCCGGGCCAGGAGCTCCACAGCCTGGGTGCTGGACAGACCCTGCAGAGGCCGAACAAAGACAGACGGCAGTCAGAAACTCCTCCCGCCCTGGCCGGAAGCCAGGCCTGGCAGGCCAGGGGCAGGGCCGGGGGCGTCCCGTCCGCACCTCTGTGAGAGGAAGATTTGATGCTCGCATCAGCCAGCCAGGGCTTTCTGCACATTTACCCATTTACCCTTCCGAACGAGCCCCTAACGCAGCGACTCGGGTCGCCCGACCATACAGGCGTGGCACTGAGGCACATGGCGGTGAAACCACTGCCCGGGCAGCGGTGGGGACCTTTCCGCTGTCCAGCGACTCACCCAGAGATGGGAGTGGCCTGGTGAGGGAGGACTTGGCCTACAGAGCCTGTCACCAGGGTCAAGGACGGCACCTAAACTCCCAGAAAGTACGGCCCATTCTGGAAGTCACATACAGTGCGTGGATCACGCCTCACCCTCGTGCCTGGTGCTTCCCTGCCGTGGAGATCCTGCATTGTCACGCACAAGGTTTTCCCCCACAAACTATTTCTCACAGAGGAGGTCTCGTACGCACGGGCCTTCTGCACCTGACTGTTACAAGCCAGTCGAAGGAGAGGACTCCACCTTTGTTCACCAGGAGGCCCCCTTCTCCCCGTCCCCCTCACTGTGGCCCAGGGCATCGTGCACAGTGGGTGCGCTCACGGACTTGAGCAGGTGCACCCAACTCGTCTGACGTCAACACCTGAGTCTAAACTCACAGGAGGAAGCAGTGCGTCTCTGGTGGGAGAGCTGGGGGCTGCCCGGGGACCCTGCCCTCCTAAGGCTGCTGTCACTCTGGACCCTTGCTTCTGAACATGGATGGGTTCCCCCGGTTCTTTGATGAGACATCACTGGGATTAAAATAATGGGTGACCGTGGCCATGAGCAGTTGCTGCAGTCGGCGCACGGCACAGCCGCAGAGTGTGGCCGGGGCTCTGGCTCAGCACGCCAGCCCACCCCTGTTCCCTAGCAGGCAGGTGGGCACGGGTGTTCTCAGGGCTGCCACTGCTGCTGACTCGTCCTAAAGGTACCACCGGCCACTCTCCCGCTCCTGCTCCCTGACGCCTTGCCGCCTTACCGTAACGATGTTCGAATGGTATTTATTTTCTAGTTCCTCATTGCTCAGCTTGTGGTCATTCTGCAGTCCATGAAAAGAAGAACAGAGTGAATTCGGTCAATTCCAAAATGCTCAAAGCCGCAGCTCTGACCAGGGCATGGGGAGGGGACAGGAGTGCAGGAGCAGACAGCCCTGGGGGCCACGGCTGCCCCAGCACCGCAAGGGAGCGTCATGATGGAGAAGAGCCTCATTCCTCCAACTCAAGGCACCTTGGAAGAGCTCAGACTTCTCCGGCCGCGTACGGCACAGTTTCACGCACTTTAGCTCAGTCTGAGCTCCAGCACGCCAAGTCCCAGCATCCCTGATTTCTAGGTGCCACTGAGCAGGACCCGGAACGCTGACCAGAAGGTGGGACTGGTGAGTGACCAATACGCGCACCCTCTCTGAGCTCTGACAACCAAGCCATCTCCAGACGCTGCTCGATGCCCCCCTGAAGCCGGTTCCTCCTCCCATCTGCCCCTGGGGACCACAGGGCTGGGGACCAGCCAGCCGCCACTTCCTGTCCCAGAGAGGAAACCCAGGGCCGACCCTTCGACACCCCACCTGGAAAACCCAGCACCGGGGTTTTCTTTAAGCTCTGACTTTCCGGAACCAGAGTCTGTACTGGGACCAGAGCCCCTCTTTCCTTAAATGCATCCAAAAAAAAAAAAGTTGTGTTAAGAGGTTAGACTGTGGGATTAAACACTGTTTCGCCTTTTCCTCCACCACACTGTGCTCTGCTCGCACTCTCGTCGGTTGACGATGGCATTTCGGGGGGGCGTAGTGCCCGGCAGACACGAGGAGCCGAGGCCGGGCCTGTCTGCAGGGACACACCTGCCCTTAAAGGGGGCGCACACCCCCACCCCGCCCCGGACCCCAGGCCTGGCTGTGGGGACCGTGCTGCGGGCGCCCCCTGCTGCCCAGCTGGAGGAGCACGGGCAGCCCCGCCTGGGGCTTGCCCAGAAGCCACCGGGTTGCTCTCCTTTTCGGGTTGCTCTCCTTTCTAGTTAGCACCCAAGGTGCTGGGCCGGTGCTGGGCCGGTGCTGGGCCGGTGCTGGGCCAGTCAGGATGCAAGAGCATCCGTGCACCATCACGAAGCACAGGCGTCCTGCGAGCGGCTCGGGGGAAGGAGGGAAAGACCGGTGCTCCCCTCTGAGCCAGTCCCAGCTTTTCAGCATCACACAGCTGCACAAAAACGCTCAGGAGGGGCGACTGGCATCGCCGCGAACAGGCACAGGATACAGGGCATACGGTTGCACGTTGTCGGTGCCATTTCAAGAAGGCGGACTGTGGATGTCTTCACTCCGAAGACTTCCGTCTGGGGCTATTCCAGGCCTCTCTCCTGCTCTCATTTAGCCCTCTTGACACCTCTGAGAGGTAGGCACCATCTGTCACTCCCGTTTTTCAACGTAGGAAACTGATTTTCAATCCAAGTGGCATTTCGTTCAAGCCAGCCCAATGCTAGGGCTGTGTTCTTAGGTGTCCGTCAGCACACAGGCAGACAAATGCTGCTAAATGCCGAACACACTCTCCAGGAGAAAGAAATCTGACCTGGGGCGTCTCCCGATTTCTCCCCACAGCGAGGTCTCGAGCCACTGGCGCGGCGCCAGTCCGCCCAGTTCCTGGAGGTTTAACTGTTGGCAATTGAGCGCCCAGAGCTCACACCACTGCAGTGCACACCTCCCGCTGAGGGTGGAAGCGTCCCCTTGGGCACTCCTGCGATGCGGTGTCACCTCTCCATGGCAGCCAGACGTCTTCCTCGATCATCACAGGATCGCTCTTTTATAACGTATTTTATTCCCAAACGCCCTCTTTTCACACCCCGCCACGCACGCGGATTTCCCGTTTGGCACGAGGAAAATGGAGCTTCGGCGCAGCCAGGCTGCTTCTCCCCGTTGTGGGTCCATCACCAGCGAAGTGGCAGCTTCATGGGGCGTCAGGTCGTGGGAACCCAACACCCTGCCCCCCTTCTTGTGGGGCACACACACCCAGAAACCTAGCAGATCTCACGTGGTTTTACCTCATCAGCGGGAGAGCCGCACTGAGACTTAGCGCTCCATGAAGCAGCCAGAAGGAGGGTGTCTGGGCCCGGCCTGTGGGGCCTGGAATCCCAGACCGGCCCGGAGTCCCACCAGGGAGCCTCCAGCCAGGAACCCTGCAGGGGCCTGACCCAGACCCCGGGGCAGGACAGGCTCACTGCCCTCTGCCAGCCTGTCTGTCCCCCTCCTTCCCTCCCCAAGGAAACACTCTCTCGGGGGGTTGTCAAAGTTTGTCCTGACTTCCCTTCTGCAGGAGGCGGGTTACAGCCACGAGCTC
This sequence comes from Lyroderma lyra, assembly GCA_004026885.1. Lineage (NCBI taxonomy): Eukaryota > Metazoa > Chordata > Mammalia > Chiroptera > Megadermatidae > Lyroderma > Lyroderma lyra. The sequence goes on along the minus strand of PVJL010015174.1, from coordinate 19,558 downwards.
CAGAGGAGGGCACCCCCACCCCCGTGGGGCCCGGTCAGCACTGACCAGATCCAGGTCTTTCTTCGGCTCCTCTCTGCCGTGAGTCTTTCTGGGCTGCGGGCAGCTGTCCTGCAGGCCCCGGTGCTTGTCCCGGCCGCCCGCCCTGTCCACTTTCTGGACGTCTTGGGCTCCATGCAGCTCCACGGAGTAAACGCGGGGTGTTTTCTGCGGGGACAAGATGCTGCGTCGGCCCCGCCCCGGCTCTCCGACCTGCCCTGCCGGTCGGGGACCGCCCTGTCCGCGTCGTGGGGAGGCCCCCACCTCAGACAGCAGCCCCCAGCCCCCTTCCCGCTCCTCCCGCGTGGAGGGCGGGCACGGTGATGTCCCCGCCTCCAGAGAAGACCCGTCCATGGAGCCACGGGGACTCCCTAGGGCCCCGTGCCCCGTTTCTGGTGGTGGCGGGGCGCCCCGACTTCGGGAACCGCAGTCCCGGGCGGGCGCGCCTTACGCACCACGGTGCATCCGTGCGCCCCCGCCCAGCGCCCCCCTCGGAATCGGGGACGGCCTGGGACCCCGGCCCCCTCCTCGTGTCGGGGTTCGGGTCCTCGCCCCACCGGCCCCGGGCTCCCGCCGAGGGTCCGAGAGCGCGGGGAGCCGCCGGGCCTCCCGTCCCCGCGCCTCCCGCGCCCGCCCCGCTGCCCGGGCTGCACGCACCTGGCCCATGACGCGGCGGCGGCGGAGGGGACCTGCACGCACCCGGCGGCGGAGGGGACCTGCACGCACCCGGCGGCGGAGGGGACCTGCACGAACCCGGCGGCGGAGAGGACCTGCACGCACCGGCCGCCGAGCGCAGCCGCTGGCCCCGGGAGACGGCGGTGCCTTAAATGCCGCGCGCCCCGCCCCCGCCCGCGCCGCGCCCGCCGCCTCCGGGAAGTGCCATTTGCGTACCAATAACCCCGATCACGGAATCGATACGCGCCGTCTGTCGGCTCGGGCGCACGGGCGTTCCGGCGGCACCTGCGCGCCAAGGTGCCCTTTGGAGAGCCGAGCGCGCCCCGGGACCGGGCGTGGGGGAGGGGGTCCGCAGGCCCGGGCGCGTCCCCGGGGTCGTCTGGGGACAAACGAGGCGCGGCGGGATGGCTTCGCAGGACCCAGACAGGAGCGTGGAGTCGGGAACACCTGGGGAGGGACAGCGCGCACCGGCGCCGTGGGGTCCGGGGCCGGCCGAGGGGCGGCGGGGTCTCAGCACTGGACGCGGCCCCGGGGCGTCCCGCGCACCCCGCCCGGCCTCCCCGCTTCCCGCCGTCTCTCCTTCCTCCGTTTCTTTCCAGAACGACGGGATTTACCGCCTGACCCCGCCCCCACCCCAGCGCACCCGAGCAGCAGCGACGACTTACTCTGTGTCTAAACCAAACCGAAAGGGACAGAAGAGGCGGGGGCGACCCTGGTCACAGGTGCGCGTCACAGGCTCTGGGTGGGGTGGGGGCATTCAGGCTTGTCCAACCTGAAGAGCCTTCGGGGAGGTCTGCGCAGCGTCCCGTCTGCTTGGGAGCCGGGGACACGCGAAGGTGCGGGGGCAGGAGACGCGGGTGCGGGTGACCCCCCGTGGCAGGGGGCGGTTTTGCAGGCACAGGGGCTGCGGCTCAGCTTCTGCGCAGGCGTGGACTAGACACACAGGTCCGGCGCCGAGTGCAGCGCAAGTTTGCAGAGCGACCCCCCACTTCGGCCTGACTTGACTGGGGCGCCGGAGGGGAGGGGGCTGCTGCAGCGCTGAGGGCACAGGGTCACACCCGGGACCACGTGAGGAGCTCCCTTGGGAGGGCTGTCCTGGGTGGTGACAAGTGCTGGTTTCCACCAAGCGGGACCAAAGAGAACATTGCCAGGCTCCGGGGGCCCCTCTCTGCTCTTGTGGGGTAGTCCTGGTGCCCTGGAGTGCCACCTCCACCATGAGGACAAGTGGGGCCCCTCCCCCCCCGACTCCAGAGTTGCAGCTTCACTGTCACCTTCCTCCTGTCCCACTGTCCCCTCAGGAGACTGGGGTCCAGGAGTCGTCCTGAGATTGCGAGCTGGGTTTCCCCTCAGACTCTGGGCTCGTAGCTCCAGGGGCTGTCACCGCGCTGTTCTGGGCCAGGACCCCAGCTCCACCCAACTCTAACAGCCCCGGCCACCGCCCGGGACTTCTGCTGCACGTGGGGTTTTCCTGTCTTTCCTCAGCAGCCTACCACCGCCAGCAGATGCTTCCGGAACTGCTCTGACAGACACCGATCGTGTGTTCTGGACAGGCTGGCCCATTCCAGGCTCAGTCTAACCTGTTCACACCCTCAGTGTCCTAGGCAGAGGTGGGCGTGGGACGGCACTGAGACCCCGTCATTCCCCAACCTCCAGGAGCACACTGGTCCGCTGGAGAGGCGAAACGACGACTGACCCAACGACGACTGACCCAGGACCCAAAGGAGCACGACGCCCCACGGGATGGTCGCCAGGAAACATGGAGGGAGACGGCAAGACGTCGCATCCCTCCGAACGAGTTCTTCAGGTTTTCCCCTGTCCCTTTGCACCCCACCCCCACCCCCGCCCCAGGAGAGGGGCCTGGCGCCTGGTGTGCCGAGTGCCGGCTCAGCAGGAGTGAGCTGAGGGTGCAGGTCCGGAGGAGGAAGTGGCCCAGGTGACCAGGGGAAGAGGAAGGCTCCCTTCCGGCCGCACACCCGGCTGGGCCGCGGTCCTCCCCCAGGATTCCTGTCCCACGCGCGCAGGCTGTCCCCACACACCTGTGTCCCCTCGGCGTGCCTGGTGGTGACTCAACGGTGTTGCTGCCCCGACCAGGGCGGCCCAGAGCTGCGGGCGGAGGGCGAAAACAGCAGAGCTGGGCCCCGCACATGCCACACTGGTCCTCCGCCTCCCGCTCCGTGCAGAGGAAGCCCTGAGGGCGGCTGGGCACGACCTGCAGGGAGGGCAGTCAGACACGGGGACATCGGGCAGGGGGGACGGCCTGTGCTCAGACACGGGGACATCGGGCAGGGAGGGTGGCCCGTGCTCAGACATGGGGACATCGGGCAGGGAGGGTGGCCCGTGCTTGGACGCGGGGACATCAGGCAGGGAGGGTGGCCCGTGCTCAGACACAGGGACATCGGGCAGGGAGGGTGGCCCGTGCTTGGACGCGGGGACATCGGGCAGGGAGGGCGGCCCGTGCTCAGACACGGGGACATTGGGCAGGGAGGGCGGCCCGCTCTCGGACGCTGGCGCGCACTGTGGGGACCCCACGGGCCGTGCCCACTGGGACCTGGAGCGGGCGGTGCACTCAGAGCCATGACGCCCTGCAGGGCCCCAGCCGGCCCCGTCCTCCTCTGTGCATCCAGCTCCCCAAAACGTCGGCACACCAGGGCGCCGGTTCTCCGTGACGCATTTCGGGACGTGAGATCCTTTTCAGGAAATGACCATTTCTCTTTGCGTAGGTGATTGAAAAATAAAAAACAGACGGCATTTTTCTGAAGTTTTAAAACATTCGTTTCATTTTCTTATGATTTTTTTTGTTATTTTTTTAACCTGGACAGAATTTTTTCCCACTGGAATGACCCTCACCTTTATCACGGAAGTTAAAACATGTAATCGCATGAAACACGTATGACACATGACCTGTGTGACATGAAGGATGTCATTCGCACCAACTGGCCTGGTTAACTTTGCGGGAGTTCCGGCGGGAGACGTGACGCTGTCCTTGTCCCCAGCTCCGCGGCGTTCAGTCAGGGAGCCCCAAGTAGACGCGGTGGCCGCTCCTCAAACGCCTGCGGAGGGCTCGTGCGTGTGCTGCCTGTGGACGGGGGTGGAGGGCCGGGGGGCCGGCTCCTGCCAGGCGCCGCGAGGTGGCAATGGTGGTGGCAGCAGCGCAAGGGGAGCTCAGTGACCTGGTGGCCGGAGAGGACAGATTCTGTCAGGGAGGACAGGGGGCTGTGGAGAGACTGGGCCTACACGGGGCCCTGGGGAGCCCGGAAGATGACAGAAGCGTCACGCAAACGACCCTTGCGGGGAGATGAGAGGTTCTCCGGCAGAACCCGAGAGTCCGCCCCGACCGGGAGCCTCGCCTCGTGTGCCGTGACCGTCGTAAGGCGGTGGCTTAATGCCTTCCCGTTTACGCTTGGGCGCCCCAGTGCCCGGAGCACATCTGCTCTCTGAGCAATGCTTATTAACAGCCCAGATACCACTGATTGGTTCCATTAGTTTCCTTGAAATGCGACGGGGGGAAAGGGCAAAGGATAGTGAGCCATCTAAGGCCGACAGTCACAGTGCAGGTTGGGGAGGTTGCAGGACTCTCGCCTCTCCACGCCCTCAGTAAACACACACTGTGCCGTGCTTCCAGGGCGACCTCAGCCGTTCTGGGGGCTGGGGGACCGAGGGGCAATGACACCACAGAGCGTCTGAGGGACGTGGTCTTTCTCAGCCTCAGGGTCGGCTTTGGGGCCGTCATTCTCTAGGTACCCTACGTTAGCAGGAAAGGAGACTGTGAGCTTTTTCCCGGTGACATGAATAGAGCCGTGTTCATCTCCCTGCACCGTTCATGCCTGACTGGTCCCCTGTGAGGCGCCAGGTTCGGTTTGGGGCCCACGAGAGCGATGACCTCCTCCCTAGAGCCGGCGTTCCCCACGAACAACAGCTTCACCGCGTTGGCCATCACCCACTTTCACCTGGGATAACCCAGAGTCTTAAGTCAGCGTGAGGGAAGGTGGGCTGACTCTGTGAGCACGTCTGTCCTGGGATCCGCACATCCAAGTGACATGAATTCACTCTGGAAGCAAACAAAGGAACACGGGGTGGGGGGGAGCACAGCCCGAGTTCTGGTCCCCGCCACACCAGGCCCACATGCCCAGACCCTGCAGCGGCCCAGGCCAGGGGTCCAAATGTCACCCGGAAGGGCACTGGGGCCCCAGGGGAGAGGTAGGGAAGGCAGGAGGAAATGCTGGGTAGCCTTACAGGGGACCTCACTGTGGCCTCCAAAGTGTACCCTTAGGAAGTCCATCCGCTGGCCACCCAAGCACAGGATGTGTTGACGAACATACCACCAGGGAGCTGGTTGTCGTCCTAGGTCTGATGGCTCAGCTGCCACCAGCTTCCGGCCACCACCCCACCTGCGCGGTGTTCACCCTGCAGCTTCCGCACACGCTGGACGACCCTTCCCTCTGGGGGCAGCCGGGGAACACAGAGGCTCCCGTTAGAGTTGCATTTCAGATGGACACTGAAGAATGTTTTAGCACATCCCAAATCCTGCACGGGACAGACTTATACTAAAAACAGTATTCACTGTCTGGCTGAAATGCAAATTTAAGTCGATATTTTCGTTGGCTACCTCTGGCAACACGAGTCCCTCTAGTGGCCTTGAGGGTCGGTCCTTTACGGATGCTCCCCAGGCCCCTGGGGACATTGACCTAAGCTGGACTGGTCTTCTCGTTACTCAGCCCAACACGAAAATAGCAGCACGTCCAGATTGTCTCTTTGCCATGCCGGCCCCTCCCGTGAGCCACGAGAGAGGATGTGTCTTAAAACCAACACCCCGAGCGAGCGTGGCAGTAAGATTTTTTCTTTGTAATCACATAGCTTTTCAGAAAGTTCTTAGCACTGTGTAGAGGTGGCATTCTTGGATCAGAGAAGCCCGAAACAGAGCTGGCAGAGGGAGCACCTTCTACAACCGCACGGGGCCCAGGTACCCGGGTGACATCAGCAGCAGCGAGGCCACCTGGAATCACTCAGGCACCAAGAATTTATAGAACGCCCTCCGGCTTCGCAACTGCTGCCAAATCCGTTTCTGACAGAGCAAAGGACACTGGGATGGACGACCACCCCCAAACCAACCAACCCGAAGGGAAGACCCAACCCACCAGGAAAAGAAGAGAAACGACAGAAAGAACTCCAGTGCTGTCATGCTCACAGCGTGCTCCTTCGCCCTTGTGTAAACACAGACACACACACTCACACTCACACACACACACTCACATACACTCACACATACACTCACACACACTCACACTCACACACACTCACACACACTCACACACACACACACACACACACACACACACACACACACACTCACACACACACACACACACACACACACACACACACACACACACACACACACACTCACACACACACACACACACTCACACACACACACCCCTACTCCAGGATTTTTCAAGATCTCCTGGGGCTCTAACTTGATGGTCTGATACTCCGGAGGCAGTTTATTGCGTTCCTTTGAGCTCTTGTAGCTCACATCTATGGACTAAAGGGCAAATGGCTCGTAGCCGCCCCTGACAAGGGGCTGCTGTGCTCGCGGACTAGAAATGCACAGCTGTGGTTTTGTTATCATTGCTCTTTGTTATCATTGCTCTTTTCTTTTCTTTTAACCGAACCGTCCTTCTGGCCCCAGAGTCCCAGCCGGAGCCCGAGCCCTTAGTCACGGCTGGTATCTGCCGGCAGGGGATACGCAGGACCGTCAGGTGGTCACTTCTGCCCACAGTCAACACTTCCTCCTTCCCCTGTGCTGGGCTCCCACCAGGAGAGACAACCTCTGTGTCCCCAAAGACAAGCCGCTTGTTTCCATGTGGACGGCTTGGCGAGGAGGAGCGGACTCCTGGGAAACGGTGAATCACAGCCAAAGGGAGCCAAGAGCAAGGCTGGTTGCATCTTCCCCAGAAAGCAGCAGTCCCTTTCATCCCAGCAATAAACTGGATTCCAGGGAAATGGCTCTGTCGGAAGGCCTGTACCAATTGCACGGTGATTAAGACATTCACGGGATGACTCATCCAGCGGCTGATCCCACAATTACCTGGCTGAACCAAGAATAACTCCATTGTATCTTTATATCATTTCCAGTATATTTCCTCATGTAATGTGGAGTACCACAGGCAGGTGACCTTGAAGACGTCCCTTCGGTGATTTGCATATTCTTGCCTATAGCTAGCACTTTCGATTAGACAACAGGCCATGGTGATAAGCCTGTAACTTCCTGAAGCGGTCTGCATGTATTTATTTATTTCGGGGGGTTTTATCACTTCCTCTTCTTTAAGGATGCTTTGTCAATGGTGACTAAAGCCCATCTGTCACAAGCTCCTACAGTGAGGTCGCTGACATTGTTTTTGGAGTCTGAATGCTTGTCACCGCCTAGCCCCTTTCAGAGAAAAATGCCTGTGGTTCCTAGTGGGGGCCACGGTTTCAAAACTTCTTTAATTTAACTTATTTAAACCAAAACAAAAAAAGTCACCAATTTTTTTCCATGCTCCACCCGCTATCTCTTACAACCACCAACCTGTGCTCTGTATCTATGAGCTTAGTGTTTTGTTTTGTTTTTTTAATTCCATATATAAATGAGCCCCTATGGTATTTGTGCTTCTCTGACTTATTTCACTTAGCATCCGGCTCTTAAGGTCACCCATGTCCTCACAAATGGCAAGATTTCGTTCCTTTTTAAGGCCGAGTAATATTCCATCGCGTGCATGCACCACCTTTTGCTTGTCCATCTGTGGGTGGGCACTCAGTGGCTTCCGTGCTTTGGCTATTGTAAACAGCGCTGCCGTGATCGTGGGGTTGCATCGTTACATCAGCCTCGGGCTTGGCAGCATTCACGTGAGGGTCCGTTTGATGTGTCCACTTGGTGACACTGCAGTGTCCCCAGTTCCTCAGTCAAACACTCCTTGGGGTGTTGTTGTGAGGAACTTTGAAGATACGACGGAAATCTATAATCAGCTGATTTTGAGCAAGAGAGATTGTCCTGGATACCGGAGTTGGGGCCCAATCCAAAAAGTGGGAAGGCCTTAAGGGCACGGCTGAGGCCGCCATAAAGATAAAGCCCCCACTGTGGACAGCGGCCTCAGTGCACAGCTGGAGTTCCAGACCCCCTTCCGGACAACCCACAGACGCGCCCTTGCAGCCCCTGTGAGCCGGTACACGCAGGCAGCCTCTTACTGGGTCTCCTGCTGGTTCGGTTTCTCAGGTCGAACGTGGGCTGACACAGCTGCTGCCCGCACAGCACAGATGGGCGACTGGAAATTCTGTGGCGTGAGTGGCTTTCACCGTCTCCCAGAGCACGTGAGTGACGCCCCAGGACCAGCGCCAGGCCTGCAACCTGCAGCCATTTCTGCGACATCCCTCTTTTTCATTGCTCTGGACTTTGGCAGAAGGGCAGGGAGGCTTTGTTGAACCTTCTCGGTGAAGTTCCACAGGAGGTTTTACAAGAGCCGGTGAGTTTTATGAGAAAGCAGAAAGGCTTCTTGTGAAACGCCAGACACTGTCTGGCCAGCCCTGCACAGGTCCTTTAAGGACTTGGGACATGAACCCATTTTTATGGCTGCTCACTTTCAATGTCCTGGTACTGGTGAGCTGGGGGCAGACTCCAGTGCCACATGGAGGGGTCAGGGGACACTTGACTGGCTGTGTCACAAGAGAAAGGGGCAAGAAGGGACTCCAAGATAAGCTGGCACTCACAGCCCAGCAAGCTCGCTCCCATCTCACCGCCAGCCGAGAATCGGTTCGGCCAAAGCAGGACCAGGGCAGAGGCGTACAGAGTCCTTCCTCACCGGCAACGTGGAGCATCTCCTCCTCGGAACTCAGGACAAACCCACGACCTCTGGAGACAAGGAGATAACTGGGAAGGTCTTGGGCAACGCCTCCCGGGAAAAACTCATCTGTAGGCCGTGAGGCGCAGCACGTACCCTCGGGGTCGGGGGGGACAGCCCCGCCCGCACTGGGCGTAAAAAGGGGAAGAATGCTCCCCAAATAGAGCTGCTCAGGATTAAACTTTGTAGTTTCCTTGTGAGCTCATCGGATGCTGAGGAGAGAGCTGACGCCTGCGCTCCCGTGAAGGCTGTGCCCACAGCTTGCAAAGCTGCGTCTCCAAGGCCGCACACCTTTTCACACCGAGTCCGTCTCCTCAGCTCACGCTTTTATTTGAGAAGCGAGGAACCAGGAAGGCGGGGTGGACCGACGTGCTTGTCTTTCCTCTTCTTTTCTTTTGAAAGTGCTCATTACAGCAGCACTTGCGCGGAAACCGAGTTGCTTTTGTTGCATCGCGCATGTGAGGGAAGCCTGTGCAGGCCCATCTGCAGAGGCTGTGACGTAACTTTTCCAGTCAAACGCAGCTGAGCAGCTGCTCACATGGCGGTCCTTTCCGGAACACCCTTGGGGACCTTCTCAGAGAAGCCCGGAATTCCCTAACCCGTTTGACGGCGCGGTCATCGGCATGACCCTCCCTTCAGAAGGGAGAATTTGGTTTTACGACGAGCATGGCTGTCCCTCTATTTGGGCAGGGATCACCTATGAGACATTCCCTGTTGTGACCACTCAATCTGAGGGAGACAGGTGACGTCACCCACGAGGGAGCTGTCGAGAGTGACATCGCCACCATCATCAGTCTGTGAGCAGCGTACACAACTACACAACGTGGCGTGGATTCAGAGGAAAGGCTGCCTGCACAGCAGGGAGGCCATTCAAAGGCCAGAGCATTTCTCCGACTCACGGAGTTAGCTTCCCGCGTGAGTTGTCGGGATGATTAGTCTCGCGCGATTTAACACAAGAGGGTGCACAGATACGAATGGACTGTCATAGCTGCCTTTTGAAAAGATGCTTGCAGGCTGGGAGACCAGGGAAGAGAGAAGTCTTCACAGAGCAGTGGGGACATTTAGAAAGACAGGGAGGAGTCCCCTGGTGGTGCAATGGCTAAGGCTTCAGCGCTGTCAACGCTCCGGCCTGGGTTCGATTCCCAGCCAGGGAACCACCCACATCAAAACAAAACAAAACAAAAAAACAACAACAAAGAAGAAAGACAGGGAGACGAAGGCTGGGCCAGAAAATCGTGTGCAGCGAGTGTGACTGGAGTGCAGTCTTTGGGGAAGGGCGGAGAGAGGACGTGGGGAAGGGTGCATGTCCAGGCGCAGAGGGAGGACATGAAGAGAGCCTCAAACACCTTGCAACTGTATCTTGAAGGATTGCTATTACGATGTAATTGTGAAAAAATTTGCAACAACCTGGATGTCCACCCATCAGAGAAGAGTGACATAAGTTACACCCCGGCCAGCCGGTGGCACACTGTGCAGCAGTGACAAAGACGAATGGGACCCCCTGTCCTTGCTGGAACGATCTCCGAGGCGTGGTGAGTGCCAACATCCGGAATAAGAAGCGCCACGCCGTGAGGTGGGCACCCATGGGCACCTGCGTTCTCCATGCTCCTGACTGCACAAGCGTACGAGCGCCCACAAACATTTGTGAACGAAGCTTTGTTATGGAAGGATACACACTCACTGATGACCATGGCAACATCTGGGCAAAGGGCCTGGGATGGGCCACAGCACTGCCTGCTCGGAGGGTCATTCAGGTCCTTGTCCTTGGACAGCATTGGAAGGGAGTGGCACCCAGCCGTCTCCCTCTCACCAGCCGAGCCTGCAGCTTCCCCATTCCAATTCCCAGGGGATCCCCGCGGACAGGGTCAGGACCTGCCTTGCTTCCTGCCCCTTGAAGTGCATTTACGCAGCAGAAGGCAGGAAACACCCTTGCAGAGATAAGTCGTCTCGCTTTCATCTGAAACTCCCTTTCACTGGGTAAAAATGCTTCTGGCCTAGACCTGCACAGACATCCTTTGGAGAGGGATATTTTATATTTTTTCTGTTTGAGACAATCTTATATAACACCTTCATGGGAGTAAGGAAAAAAAGAAAACCAAACTACAAAGGACCCCAACCAAACCACAAGATACTTCAAATTAAAATGAAGAAAAATGTGCAAGAAGTTTATAAACTCATTTATAAAAATATTACTGAAAGACATGGAAGAGTCAGATAAACAGAGAACGAGACCAGGTTTCATGAACGTAGACGTCCATATCCAAGAGACGTACTCTTCCCACAAGTTCACCCTCAGAGCCAGTGCAATTCCAAACAAAACACCAACAAAATATTCAGTGGAACGTCACAAATGGTTCCCAAAATTTATACAAAACAGTAAAAGATCCAAGAATAGCTACAGTATTTCTGAAAAAGAAAATAGAGGATTAGAAGAAGGACTTGAGCTATTGGGTGTAAGAAGTTGTCGAAGGTACGACCTTAAAAAAGTGGAATTAAGTGAAGAAACAGACCAAATGGAATGGAAATCCAATGCACGTTTGTGTGGGAGCTTGACGCAGGATAGCGACCTACTACACATTAGTGGGGAAATGGTATTACGTGTGGAAAAATGAAATTGGATTCCTACCCCATCCCGTATGCAAAAAAGCAGCAAGAAATTAGAAAATATAGTAACGGTGGGATATGGATGGGTGGTATAAGCAGTGGGAGAAACCACAAAAGAAAACCAGATTCAAGCATTGTTAATTTGCATCGACTTGCCTTTACAAATTAAAAAACTTCTAGTATCAAGGAAGTGAAAACATGCCCACGATACTGAAAGAGAAGCTAGAAAGATTGTTATTACCTAGAAAACCTCGTTTAAATCGAGGAAAGGAACAGAAACCCTTCAATAAAGGGCAAAACCAGTGCGCACAGAAGAAACACGAATGGGAAACGAACAGAGGAGAAAACCTGTTATTTAATTAGCAGTCAAATTTACGCAATTTAAATGAGATGCTATTTTTTTACCTACCAAAAAAACCCCCCAAAACCTTCACTACTGGTGTGGCTGCGCTGAGAATGCTATTCTCACCCATTGAGGGTGGATTCGTAAGAATTTCAGGCCAGAGTGGGGGGTCGGGGACTTGGGCCTCGGGGACGACAGCCCCTGTCGGTGGCGTGGGTGCTGCTGTGGGGTCCTGCGCAGGGTTGACATTAAACATGTGCAGCAGCGTAGAGGGGACCAGTGTGCCCTGTGAGCCATGAGCCACAGCCCTGGGGGACCAGCTATCCACGGTCCCCTCCCCCACCCTCGGGGAGCCAAAGGCGTGGTTTGTGCTAACCAGTCCTGAGGGGTGGCCCTAAGCGTTAATTAATAATTAGAGCTGCTTTATGAGAATCGCTGGTCTAGGCACAGGGAAGTCCACCTTCACAAAGAAACCACAGAGGTACGCCTCCGAGCGCCTGCCCCTGGGCACGCTAAGCACAGAGCCCCCTCCGCCCCCCATGGTCAGGCCTTCCGCACCTTGCCGTGCAGGTGGCCGTCAGGCTCACACTGGCTTCCCGTCCCACCCCATTTCAAGGGTCAGGAGGTGTTTTAGAAAAATTATTTACCTACTGCATTTCCCTGTCTGGGTCTCACCCACTTAAATCCACCCAGAAAGGCCTCTTTAGTGCATGCTCTGCTCTCCGTTTCTATAAAAATAACTTTGAGCCCGAGGCATGGCCCTCACGCAGAAAACGACTCATCAGGCCTAACCTGACGTCCGGGTTGACCCAGGCCTCCCCACAACGCTCTCTGCAGGGGAGGAAATTCTGTGGAGACACTGTCCCAGCAGCTTAGCCTGTAGGTCGGTTTCGTTTGCCGACTGTACAGAGGGAGCCGGTGGGTGTCCCTGCAGGGGCATTCCCCAACTCTCCGCATGTTCCTGCTAGGGGCTGAGGTAGCCAGCTGGGGCCCTGGGCTCATGCAGGACGCAGGTGTGGGAGGGCCGTGCCCAAGGACCTGCTGAGCACATGGGATGGCCCCCAGAGCAGCCACGTCTCAGGGACAGCCCTGTGTGCCGCGGGGTGGCAGCAGTCTTGACTGCTTTCTGGATTCCTTGTGTTCTGCTGTACATACACATTCTTTCTAGCCCTGAATGACTGATGCACAGAAATGGGAACACCCCTTGCTAATCCTTGATGAGGAAGCAGAGGGAAGTGGGGGTTCTGAGCCACCTGCCCAGGGGACCCTTTCACAACCTTCATGTCCTCACCTGTAGAATGGGGCCAATACACTCACCTCCAAGGAATGTGTGGGCACGGGGCGTGGTAGGTGGTGAGCACTCGTCAGGTAGCTGTGACTGTGTCTTTTGTAGACTAGGAGCCTCTAATAAATACACTTTAATATAAGAGGCACACAAGGCATTATTGGTAAAAAGTGCATCTCAAGAGATCTGTGTGTCCAAAGGGCAGCAGTTACCTCATACAGTACACGCTGCGTGAACTGGGACTCAGGCAACCGGCCAGATCGCAAGCAGATGTGCCAGTGACTTGAGTTCCAGTTGGCAGAGAGGGTCTACTGGCCTCCATCCGGCAGCTCCCAACCCCCGTGGGGGCCGGAGAACTGAGAATCTGATGGATGGGAAAGGGGTCCTATCAGTGTGGAAGCGACTTCAGGAAGAAATGTTTCTCTTCCTGAGCTCCTGGTGGTGTAAATGGGAACCCATGTGTGTGCAGTCATTGAAGCACGATTAAAGAGCTCCATCACAGGCCACTTCAGGGATAAAGACGGCGGCACGTGGACATTCCTTTTTCTTCTCTTTTCTTCTTTTCTTTTTTTTTTTACTTCAGAACAAAAGCTAGATTCACTTTGAAATAGACGCTTTTTACTTTGGTTAAATGAGCAAAAGTCGATAATGGACTAGAGCATTTAAATCAAAGCCGTGAGTGAGGAGAGTGCTTCCTTGATCCACTTTGTCAAACTCCTGATTTTCAGGACACTGTTTCTACTGTCATCAAATGGGGCACATTTGATATTTGAAAATGTCAGAAGAGCTATTCAGTCCATTCCTGATAGGTGATCTGTTCTAAGGTCTCTTAAAGGGTCTAAAAATCAGCACAGGCTGACTGATTCCCTAACCATCACATCTGATCTCCTTCACATCTCTAAAATACATCTATTTGCTTGTGACAAAATAACTAGAGCGAATTTGAGTATAACTTCCAAATAGTTTATTCCAGAAATAGGAACTTGTATTCCTTTTCAAAGCAAACCACTTCTTAACCTAATAGTTGCTCGAAAATTGGCAAACTTTTGTAGGGAGAAAAAAGGCAGAAAAAAATTGGGGTTTGGGAATGTGTACACCAGTCTGAATGGGAGAATTGCCCTTGGGTGTTCATGGCCCAGACACAGAAACGACAACAATAGTGACCATCAGCCGTGAGAAGCTGCGCTGTGCCATTTGCGTAGTAACAGAGCCCCAGGGCACACAGGGGTGCACAGCAAGGGTGCGGCCAGGGTGCCTGCCCAGCCTCTCCCTACAGAACCACAGGAGAAACACCATTAATAATCGTCAGTTCAGCACAAAGAAAAGCCACTTTCCCAGGAATAATGGTAAATGCTAATGACAACCCACAATTTGTTTTCATTAAACCATGCTACTTCCCCTCTCCCCCAAGCGCACACACCCGCACCTACACATGCCCGCACAGGCACACCCACATGCATAGGCACACACACAGAGTAACGCGCACACACATATATGCACGCACACACACGTGCACACACGTACACACACATGCTCACACATGCACAAACACAGGCATGCACACAGGCACGCACATTCATATGCATGCATACATGCATGCACACATATGCACACACAGAGAGACACATACATGCACAGGTACACACACACGCACAGGCACGTGCACACACACACAGGCACACATGCACGCACAGGCACACACACACATACAGGCACACACACAGGCACGCACACACACAGATGCACACATGCACGTGCACACACGCACACACGCATGAATATGCACACGCGCACATGCACGCACACGCCCACATGCACAGATACACACACAGAGGCACGCACGCACAGGCGCACATGTACACAGACACACAGGCACGCACACACACAGATGCACACATGCACGTGCACACGCACACACACACGCATCAATATGCATACGTGCACATGCACGCACACACATGTGCACACACGTACACACACATGCTCACACATGCACAAACACAGGCATGCACACAGGCAGGCATGCACATTCATATGCATGCATACATGCACGCACACATATGCACACACACACACAGACACGCACATGCACAGGTACACACACACACATGCACAGGCACGTGCACACACACAGGCACACATGCACGCACAGGCACACACACACAGGCACACACACACAGATGCACACATGCATGTGCACACACGCACACACGCATGAATATGCACACGCGCACATGCACGCACACGCCCACATGCACAGATACACACACAGAGGCACGCATGCACAGGCGCACGTGTACACAGACACACAGGCACGCATGCACACATGTGCACAGGCACACACACACACATACGCACGCACACACACACACAGACACACACACGTGTGCGCATGTGGCTTTACTCCTTTCTCACGCCTGCCCCAGTGGCTCCTTCAGAGAAGGCCCTCCCCCAGGTAGAAAGCAGGACCCCCTGTCCTCTCCTGACGCCTTCCCTCCTGAGCCAGGGGCCGGGGGCAGGGGGCAGGGGCTCACTCCTTTCCCCACTCTCTAGTCCAGCACCACGCCCCAAGACAACAGGATGGCACTCGGTTTCCGTGCATGTCTACTGCATGGGATGTCACCGCCTCGCGTCTGCCAGCACCTCCTGGAACGTGGCCTCTGCCTCTTGTTCCCTGAAACACTGGTCCACGGGGTGGCATCCATCTGTGATGTCACCAGTTCTGGCACGGTCGCCTCGGACGCACCTGCCCACGGTCCGAGACCTCCCCTGGGACGCTGTGTGCATTGTGGGACGTTTAATGAAAACACCGCATTGTCATTGCTGAAAGTTCCACGCGCCAGTTTTCAGACAGCCCCCTCCCTAGTTTATTTTTAAGTTGGCCTCTAGGTCTTCCCTCAGGAATCGAATTCGTTCCTTCGTGTTTTTGAAGAGTTCTGCCTTCCTATCCTCAGTGCCATCCTGTTGTCTTGGGTCCCCGCAGCCTGGTTCCGCTGCACCTGCCAATCACCCTGCCCGCCCTGGCCCCGTCCTTCTGCCCGAAGACTAGCCTCGTGTTACAAAGTGGGTCTACTTCCACACTCCTGAGGGTTTTAAGGCATTTAAAGCAGCCACATTCACAGAAAGCGTCAGCAGGGACGCCAGTGCCTGGGACCCGGTGGTGACGGGGTGGCTGTGACATTCGGACTGTGACCGCAGCACTGCACCCCGAAGACGCCGTGCACTGGCCGCACCCTGGGCGCCTGAGGCCGCCCTCCACTTGGGGCACCACGCAGAGCACGAACTCCAGGTCCTGCACACCCGGCCGGTCCCCCTCTGTCACCCATCTGGGCCCCTCTGGTGCCATCCAGGTTCTCGGCCTCTTGAGCAAAGAATTGAATGAGACACACACCAGGGTGCAGAGGTGAAACCAGGAAGCAGTTTATGGAAAGGAAAAGTAAGGTGAGAGAAAGAGAGGGTTTATGAAAAGGGAAAGTGCACTCCAGGGGGCAGGAGCCCCGAGCAGGAAACGGCCCAGGGGCCCCGGTTAGGGGCCCCGGTTAACGGTTAACGAGGCTTCGGCTGTTTCCTTCTCTTTAGTTGTGAGGGGTGACACCCGTCTGGCTGTGTGGGGCCTGTGACTGGCATCTTTGATTGACATTACCTTCTTGTAACTGGGCATGTTCCTTCCCAGAATTCAGTCTGTCACAAGGATATTAATGAACTTCCAGGCTCACGTTTGATACGATGGTATAACGAGGCCCAGGTGAGAGGAAGGGCCCTGTAACTCTTACCGCGCAGGCGTTAGGAGCTGGGTCACACAGGTGGCCTTCCTATACCCTTTATCTCCATTGTTTTTAGCTCTTTTGTCTGGAATTTCCTCCTGTGGCTGCCTAGCCTGGAGCGGGGATTACTAGTGATGTGGGGTGGTGACTGCTGCAGCAGGACGGGTCCCATGGGAGGGGTCCCGAGATCCCCCCTATTCTGTCTGCCTTTGTGGGAATCCCCACAAATCTCTGTGGGGAGTTGAGGGACGGGAGGTCTCATCGTCTGTATCTGCTTCCTGCTGAATGGGGTCATGGTCCCCACCTATCTGATCTAGAAGGGGAAGGGGTCTCGAGATCCGCCTGGGAGACCGTGTTGACGTCTTCAGTCGGGATGGGCTGGAAGCCTTGCTCGGTGTCACTTGTACCCCAATGGCCCCTGGACGAGGAGAAATTAATTCAGTTAATAGTTTTAAAAGCATGGGCCCGGGAAGCAGGCCCCGAAGCCCCTGTCACTGGGTGGTTACGTGATGGGCAAGGCTTACTGTGGACTGAAAGCTGAGGAACCAGGCAAAAGGAGTCCATAGTGGCGGGGCAGGGGGCGGGGGGGCTCTCCTTTGTTTGGACCATGTCAAGTGAGTCCCCTGGCTGATTGTCCTCTGAACGTTTGTCTTTCTAGAGTGAGACTGGGACACAGAGGCCTGGCCGCCTCCCCGGAGCCCGATGAGGACGGATGAACTGGGGAGGGGAAATGAGATGCCTGTATCTGGGCTGCAGGAGTTTTGCTGTGCGTGTGTCTGAGATGGGGACGCGTCTTACCCACCGCTCCTGTTTTCCCACGGAGCCCCCCACAGGGGCCAGCCGTCAGCGCTGGGGCCCTGGCTCAGGCCCTCCCCGAGGTGGGTGGGGAGTCCCAGAGGGAAGCTGAGTCACTCCCAGCGATGATGGAGAAGGCCTGTTTTTGCCTGGGGAGCTGGCACAGGGTGTGGAGCCTTTGAAAGACTACCTTGATTCTCTGCCTACTTTGCATAAGAATTTCAAACCTGACATTCGCAAGGACCTCCACAGAGGAGGAAATACCTGCGCGCTGTGAGAGAATACACACTCCTTCCTTCTCCAGTGGCTCAAGAGTTTCACTTGAGCAGTGGGCAGACCGGAACGTTCACCTAACGCCAGGAGCTACAAAGGCATTTGCAACAGCCACTAGTTGTTCAGAGTCTCCAGCGGGGACATGTCTGTGTCCCTCTGCCCCCTTTCAATGTGTCCTCCTCGTCCTCGTAATGACCAGCGTGCCCCACACATCCCTGGCATCCCACCCATCTGCCTGGCTTAACACCACCACCGGCCGCAGTGCCACGCCCACTGCCGGAAGCAGAGAGTCAGAGAAACTCAGGGTTTGGCTCAAAGACGAGGAGACAGCCGTGTGTAGGAGCACTTGGCCCAGAGACGCTCATCTGTTGTCTCCTGGGCCCACCCCCACTCCCCCCTTCACTGTGTCCCCTTCCTTCTCATCCAGGACCCTCGGGTCAGGGCTCCACAGGCTCCCTCCTCCTTGGACTCACACGCTATGAGGTCAGGGGAGCCCCTTCCTCCACGGGGGCTTCGCTTCCTTGTCCACAGAAGAAGGGTGTCTTCAGATGGCCTCTCGGGCTTCAAGGGTTCTCCTGACCCACGTTCTAGGAGAACACCCGTTTCTCCCACACCATCTCCTACGTCGTCCCCTCACACAGCCTCACCCCGAACTCTCGAGACAGAAGGGGACACAGGCGTCCAACACGGAAGAGCCAACTTTGCACCGGAGTTGCGTTGGCCAAAGCCCCCAATTTTCCTTTAGCCTGAGACTCATTTCCTTCAGACTGGCGCCCGGTGTTCACAAAAACCTTTCCGTATGCCGGTGACTTGCTGTCCGCGTGCATCTCTGTGTCTGCGGTGCTCTCTCCCTGCCTCCTCCCTGCCTGAGAACCCAAGCGAGAACCCCTCACTTTGGGTGGCACCCCACAAGGACACCCCACTGTGTCAATTTTGGGGTAGAGAGTCGGAGAGAAGAAGGAGGCTGAGTGGACAGGTTGGCTTCACAAGCGTGAGCACAAGCAGATTTCCTCCATCCGGGCTGGTTGGCGTTTGACTTCTCGTCCGTTTGGACCATTTTGGGGACCTCCGAGGCCATGAAACCGTGACGATTGTCTTTGCGGCGGGGGCTAAATAGGACCTTCTCTGTTTCTCCTGTAACTTCTCAGGAAGCTCTTTGCTGTGTGGGAGCCTCCAGCTCCGTGATCATTGTTGGTGCTTCCTTCCAGGTTAGAACTCACGGGTGCCTGGAATTCACGCAGAATGCTGGGTAGACAGGTGTCCATCCAGGAGGACTTTGCCCTCGGCCTGCCGGCGCTTACACGTACGGTCGGCAACTCCAGGTCCTGCCCCGTGTTGCGTCCCTGACCGAGATCTTGTGAAGCCTTGGAAACCAGACCCATGGAAAATTATAAGAACGTATTTGAGGGGGCCACCCCCGCCACCCCAGGACATCCCCGTGGGGATCGCTGGGACCCTGGGTGCTTCCAAGTTCATGTTCTACTGAAGTACCAGGGCTGAGGGGTCCCCCGCCGCAGTAGCAAGGAACCTGGAAACCTCCTCGGGTTAAGGATTCGGTTACAGTCACTGCAACTCAGCAGGTTTGGGCACACCTGGCCACCCTCCCTGCTAAACCCCAGAGTGTCCTGTGAGAAGGTGTGGGGGCCGAGAGGGTGGGTGGGGGAAGGGGTTTCCTCACAGTCTGGAAGGGCCCAGGGAGGCTCTGTCTGTGGCCTCGCCCTGATGGAGCTGCGGGAAGGAGGAAGCCAGCAGGGAGGTCTCCCGGGAGGGTGCCGCCGCGGCCCTGTCAGCCCACACCTGGTGGCCCAGACTCGCCCACGTGGGTCCCACTGCTGCAAGAGGCCGGGGCGTGACGCTTCCGCAGGGCAGTGCACACACTGTGGGCATGGCGGGGGCGGCTGGGAGGTCG
>PVJL010015173.1:12944-25413 GCA_004026885.1 Lyroderma lyra | reverse complement strand
TGGACGTTCTGCCTAAAGCAATCTACATATTTAATGCAATACCCATGAAAATTCCACAATCACACTTTCATGAAATAGATAAAACAATTAGTAAATTTATATGGAACCAGAAATGACCTCGAATTTCCAAAGCAATACCACATAAAAAGAGTAAGCGTGGTGGTATTACATTTCCTGACTTCGATTTCTATTATAAAGTATCAATAGTCAAAACAGCTTGGTACTGGCAGAAGAACAGAAATATAGACCAATGGAATAGAACTGAAAACCCAGAAATAAACCCACCAATTTATGGACAAATAATTTTCGATAAAGGAACAAAAAACTTACAATGAGGAAAAGACAGCCTCTTTACTAGGGTGTGCTGGGCAAACTGGAATAATATGTGCAAAATTGTACTTGAGCTGTGAACTCTCTCCATATACAAAAATTAACTAAAAATGGATTAAAGAACTTCATATCAGACCTGCAACAATAAACTGTATAGAAGAAAACATTTGTACTAAACTTATACACCTAGGACTCAAGGAAGACTTCATGAGCCTGGCTTCAAAGACAAGGGAAGTAAAAGCAAAAGCAAATGAATGGGATTTTATCAAACTAAAAAGCTTCTGCACAGGAAAAGAAACCATCAACAAGGCCAAGAGACATCCAACTGGATGGGAGACAATATCTGCAAATAACACATCAGATAAGGGTCTAATATCTAAAATATATAAAGAACTAATAAGACTTAATAACACAAAAACAAACAACCCAATTGTAAACTGGGCAGAAGAACTAAACAGGCACTTCTCCCATGAAGAAGTACAGATGGCCAGCAGACACAGGAAAAACTGCTCAACCTCATTAGCTATCAGGGAAATGCAAATCAAAATCACAATGAGGTATCACCTCACACCTGTTAGAATGGCTATTATCAACAAGACAAGAAATAACAAATGCTGCAGAAAATGTGGAGAAAAAGGGACTCTGGTACACTGCTGGTGGGAATGAAAACTGGTACAACCACTGTGGAAGGTAGTGTGGAGGTTCCTCAGAAAACTGGGAATGGAGTTACCATTTGACGCAGCAATCCCACTTCTGACGGTCTACCAAAAACACCTGAAAACCTTTGTCACAAAGACTTATATACCCCAATGCTCATTGCAGCGCTGTTCAGAGTGCACATAACATGGAAACAACCAAAGTGCCCTGCGACAGATGACTGGATAAAGAAGCTGTGGTACATATACACAATGGAATATTACTCAGCTTTAAGAAAAGAGGAAATAGTGTCATTTGCTACACAATGGATGGATCTGAAGATCATCATACTTAGTGAAATAAGTCAGACAGAAAAAACAAAGACCTGTATGACTTCATTCATGTGCAGAATATAAATCTGAAAGTAAGAAAGAAATAAGAAATGAATAAACAAATAAACAAACCATGGACATAATCAATAGTTCAATGTTTATTTTGGAATGAGTTGGTTAGGGAGGGGAAAAAGGGGAGGGGTTTGGGAGGACGGAGGGGAAGCTAAATATAAGGTGATGGAAAGAGAACTCACATTGGGTGGTGAACTTATTATACAATAAGTTGACAATGCACTGTAGAATTGTATGCATGAAACCTATGTTATCCTTGCTAACAGATGTCACCCCAATAAGTCTAACAACAAAAATGAATTTAAAAAGTTTTCTTCCAATGTTTTAGAAGTAAAATATCCAACAAGCTTCATATAAGGCCGGTCTGACCAACCTGTGGCCCAGAATGGCTTTGAATGTTGCCCAATGCAAATATTTAAAATGTAATATTTTGTGGCATTTTTTTGATATAGCTTAAGAGCTACATTAATCTGCCATGCCCATACTTCTCTCTTTGAATAAAACTTTCCAACTTGGATTTTCAGATCCCTCATGAACTTTCCACATTCTGTCAATAGTCAGGGGCATCCAATAACCAGAAGAGAAGACATTACACGACTAACTGTTGCTGCTTCCACAATTTCAATATAAACTTTTAATTTTGTGGATGTTCATAAAAATCTCTTCAGTGCTTGGAGATTGGAGGGCAAGATGGTGACTGGAGAGGAGGTCCCTACAGCTTCTCCCAGAAAACACAATTGAACGGCCCCCAGGATACAAGATAGAGGACTCTGAGTGACAAAAACAGCAGCTGAGAAATCCATGTATTGCAAGTAAACACCTGAAGGTTGGAGAGAAGGGAGCGAATCAGAGATAGAGGAGGGACCAAAGCCAGATCACAACAGGACTCGATGGTGGGTGACCATCCAGGAGCAGTGCAGCAGTGCATGGGACAGGGAGAGGACAAGCAGTGAGAGGAGCAAAAGTCCTAGGAAAGTGGCAGAACAGTGGCAGTCATTGAGGAGCTGGGCTGTGGAGCTCGAATTTGGAGCCACGAGTTGTGGACAGATCTTGGGAGCCAACCTCTGTAACTTTTGAGTGTTACAAGGGCAGAGCAAGGACTCTGAACTGCAGAGACGACTTTGTGGCACTAGGCTCTCTTAGGAAACACAACGCAGGCACGCACGGCTCCTGCGCAGGCCTGGGGTTACTGGTCGCAGCCTGCAGTTCCTGGTTATCGCCCACGGTGGGTGATAGGCGGCTGCCACGCAGACAGCGCACGGCCCCTACACTAGGCTGTGGCTTCCATTCCTGCCCGCTGAGAAGGTTGACCTGCTGCTGGCGATGCTCGTGTGGCTCATGCATGGGGCTGCAGTGTCCATACCGCCCACTGCAAAGACAGACTGGCTCCCTTTCTACACTGGGGTCAAAACAACAGCTTCGGACTTGTGTGTATGCCTGCTGGAATGCCCCTGGCTCCTAAAAGCTGTTCGAGTCCACAGACTCTGCCCCAACACTTGGTCGCTAGAGCGGGCCTGGAAAGAAAGGCGGTTTTTATATCATTCACCCAGCCAGCAGGAACAGCCTAGGCCCGCATCACCCAGCTTCCCCAGCATACGGCAGAAGGAGGAGTTGTCCAAGTGTGCCTTTTCTTGGCATCTTTCCTTTCCTAAAGCCTGCCCAACCAACTAAATGCAGGAAGAGAAGGGACCATGACAGATGCACACTGACTCCAAATGTAGCCAGAGGCCAGAAATAAGAAATAGACAAACCCTATCTCCCAAACCTTGCCCCCCACAGTGCCACCTTGTGTCTGCCCTACACCCAGACTCCAAAAAAGTACCAATCTGGGCTTTGGTGCACTACTACTGAACATAATGCCCTCATGTCAATCAGGAAGAACCCAGCATACAGGATGAATTCCTTAAAACTAAAACTCCTCAAAAAGATCAGGAAATATATCAAACAGCATCTTAGATAAAGAAGTTTCTGGAATAAGTGAGAGAATTTCAACTAGTCATTATACAGGCTCTGAGATATGAAAACATAGTGGCAGAGCCCCATGGTTGAGATAAACACCATAAATAAGGAGATGATTGATATATATATATATATATATAAAACTCAATAAACAATTTAACACAGAAATTCAAAACGTAAGGAAGATTGAAATAGAAATGTGAGGGATTAATAATACAATAAAATAAGTGAGAAACTAAATAATTCCATTGGAAACAGGGCCAACAACATGGAGGAAATAATTAGTGATATTGAAGATTAGAACATGGAAACAGCCAAGAAAGCGGAAGGGAGGGAATATAGAAGCAAAAGGATTGAAAGAATTCTGCAAGAACTTTCTAACTCCATGAAACAAAACAGCATGAGGATAATAGAAATTGAAGAAGGGGTAGAGCATTCTACAAAGAGAAGACTCAAACAAATAGTCGATGAGAATTTTCCAAACTTATGGAAATATCTGGAACCCCATGTTCAAGAAGAAAACAGGTCCCCTGGGTACCTGGACCCTAACAGATCTTCTCCAAGACACATGGTACTAAAGATATACAAAACTAAAGAGAAAGACACAACTCTCAAGGCAGCCAGGGAAACAAGAACTATAACTTTTAGAGGAAAACCCACCAGGATGGCATCATATTTCTCAGCAGAAATGCAGCAAGCCAGACGAGGGTGGAATCCAATATACAAAAACTGAAAAGGGAGTAACTTATAGCCAAGAATAATTTATCCAGCAACATTATTTTTCAGATATGAAGGTAGAATAAAGACCTTCTCAGACACACAGAAGCTGAGGGAAATTGCCAGGAGAAGGCCAACACAAGCCCAGCACCTCAAGAAATACTGAAGGAGTCTCTTCGTCCTGAAACAAAACATTAGGAAAAATGGAACAAAGTTGGGGCAACAGGAAAGAAACAAAAATAAATCAAATCAAACAAAGAAATAAATAATGGTCACAGGAAATCATGCTATATCGATCATCACTCTAAATGTTAATGGACCGAAAACACCAATGAAAAGACACACAGTAGCAGACTAGATCCAAAAGCAGAATTTATTTATGTGCTGTCTCCAAGAAACCCACCTCAGTCCTAAGGTCAAACACAGATTCAGAGTGAAAGGATGGGAAACAATACTTTAGCCAACTGGTAACCAGAGAAAAGCAGGAGTTGCCATACTTATACCTTCAGGTTAAAAGGGATAGTAAAAGACAAAAACGGAAATTACATAATGATAAAAGGCACAATACAACAACAATAATACTTGACGTTTATTTATATGTATGCTTGTAACCAGGATGCACCAAAAGAGACAAAGAAACTACTAACAGTTTTGAAAGGAGAAACTGATGAATACACAATCATTGTGGGAGACTTAAACACCACACTAACAGCCGTGGACAGATCATCCAAAAAGAAAATAAATAAGGAAACATCAGCACTGAATGACACATTACAGCAACTGGCCATAATTGATATTTGCAGGACTCTTCATCCAGCAAAAGGAGACTATTCCTTCTTTTCTAGTGCACATGGAACATTCTCAGAGATATCTCACATGCTGGGACACAAAAGTAGCCTCAGAAAATTCAAGAACATTGAAATTATACCATGTGTATCCTCAGACCACCATGCTTTGAAATTGGAGATCAACTGTAAAAGGAAAGCAGAAAAAAACACATATACATGGAGATGAAGAACAGCTCATTGAGAAAGGACTGGATAAAAGAACAATAAAAGATGAGATTAAAAAATATATACAAATTTCTGACAAGGAAAACACAACATACCAGAATTATTGGGACACATCGAAAGCAGTGAGAAGAGGGAAATTTATATCAATCCAGGCCTGTTATAAGAAACAAGAAAAATCACAAGGAAACAACTTAACTTACCATCTTAAAGAACTAGAAATAGAAGAACACACAAACCCCAAAGTCAGCAGAAGAAAAGAAATAATAAAAACTAAAGCAGAGCTATACCTGTTAGAGAACAGGAGGACAATAGAAAAAATGAATATTACAAAGAGCTGGTTCTTTGAGAAAGTCAACAAAAGTGACAAAACCTTGGCAGGACTAATCAAAGGATGAAAAGAAAGGATACAAATATCCGAAATTAGAAATGAAAGGGGAGAAATTACCACTGATACCACAGAAATACATAGGATTATAAGAAAATCTTATGAAGAACTTTATGCCACAAAATTTAACAACCTAGAATAAATGGACAAGTTTCTAGAACCTTATAGCTTAACCAAGATCTAACCAAGATCTCAATATTCTAAATAGACCAATTCATAGTGAAGAGATTAAAATGACTATCCATAATCTCCCTAAAGGCAAAAGACATGGACCAGATCCTTTCACTAGTGAGTTTTACGAAGCATTCAAAGAATAATAAACACCTATCCTCCTCAGACTCCTCCAAAAAATTGAAGAAGTAATACCTCATAACTCATTCTAGGAGGCCAACATTATTCTAATACCAATTCCTGGAAAAGACAATACAAAGAAAGAAAACTATTGACCAATATCTCTGATGAACACAGATGCAAAAATTCTACACAAAATAATAGTTAACAGAATATAGCGATGCATCAAAAAGATCATACCTCAAGATCAATCGTGATTCATCCCAGAAGAACAAGGAGTGTTCAACATACGAACATCTATCTTTGTGATACACCACATAAACAAAATCAAAGATAAAGAACATATGATCCTTTCCCGTTGATGCAGAAAATCCTTTCAACAAGATACAGCATCCATTTATGATCAAAACACTAAATAAAATAGGTATAGAAGGAAAGCATCTCAACATAATAATGGCCATATATGACAAGGCCTCGGCTAACATCATACTCAATGGGGAAAAAGCTGAAGCCTATTCCCTTAAAATCAGGAACAAGACAGGGATGCCCCCTGACACCACTGTTATTGAATATAGTAATGGAACTCCTAGCAACAGAAATCGGGCAAGAGAAAGGAATCAAAGTTATCCAAATTTGCAAAGAGGAGTTCAAATTGTCACTATTTGCCCATGACATTACACCTTACATAAAAAATTCCAAAGATTCTACCAGGAAACTATTAGAAGCAATAAACGAATATAGTAAAGTCGCAGGATACAAAATAAATTTAAAAAAATCAACAGCATTCCTATATACAAACAACAAATCGACAAAAAAAGAAATGAGGGAATCAATTCCATTTGCTATCAAAACAAAATGAATGAAATACCTGAGAATTAAGTTAATGAAGAAAGTGTCAGACTTATACACAGAAAAGTATAAGACACTTTTGAAAGAAACTGAAACAGACATTGAGAGGGGGAAAAGTATCCCCTGTTCATGGATAAGAAAACTTCACATTGTTAAAATGGACGTGCTGCCTAAAGCATTCTACATATTTAATGCAATACCCATGAAAATTCCACAATCACACTTTCATGAAATAGATAAAAGAATTAGTAAATTTATATGGAACCACAAATGACCTCGAATTGCCAAAGCAATACTACATAAAAAGAGTAAGCCTGGTGGCATTACATTCCCTGACTTCGATTTCTATTTAAAAGCATCAATAGTCAAAACAGCTTGGTACTGGCAGAAGAACAGAAATATAGACCAATGGAATAGAACTGAAAACCCAGAAATAAACCCACAAATTTAAGGACAAATCATTTTCGATAAAGGTGCAAAAAACATACAATGAGGAAAAGACAGCCTCTTTACAAGGTGGTGCTGGGCAAACTGTAATAATATGTGCAAAATTGTACTTGAGCTGTGGACTCTCTCCATATACAAAAATTAACTCGAAATGGATTAAAGACCTTCATATCAGACCTGCAACACTAAACTGTATAGAGGAAAACATTGATACTAAACTTATAGACCTAGGACTCAAGGAAGACTTCATGAGCTTGACTTCAAAGTCAAGGGAAATAAAAGCAAAAACAAATGAATGGGATTTTATCAAACTAAAAAGCTTCTGCACAGGAAAAGAAACCATCAACAAGGCAAAGAGACAGCCCATTGAATGGGAGAAAATATTTGCAAATAACACATCAGATAAGGGTTTAATATCTAAAATATATAAAGAACTAATAAGATTTAATAACACAAAAACAAACAACCCAATTGTAAACTGGGCAGAAGAACTAAACAGGCACTTCTCCCACGAAGAAGTACAGATGGCCAGCAGACACATGAAAAACTGCTCAACCTCATTAGCTATCAGGGAAATGCAAATTAAAATCACAATGAACTATCACCTCACACCTGTTAGAATGGCTATTCTCAAGAAGAAAAGAAATAACAAATGCTGCAGAGGATGTGGAGGAAAAGGGACTCTGCTACACTGCTGGTGGGAATGAAAACTGGTACAACCACTGTGGAAGGCAGTGTGGAGGTTCCTCAGAAAACTGGGAATGGAGTTACCATTTGACCCAGCAATCCCTCTTCTGTGGGTCTACCCACAACCTCTAAAAACCTTTGTCACAAAGACTTATATACCCCAATGTTCATTGCAGCGCTGTTCACAGAGCACATAACATGGAAACAACCAAAGTGCCCTGCGACAGATGACTGGATAAAGAAGCTGTGGTACATATACACAATGGAATATTACTCAGCTTTAAGAGAAGATGAAATAGTGTCATTTGCTACACAATAGATGGACCTGAACAACATCATACTTAGTGAAAAATTCAGACAGAAAAAACAAAGAACTGTATGACTTCATTCATATGCAGAATATAAAACTGAAAGTAACAAAGAAATAAGAAATGAACAAAAAAACAAACAACCCATGGACATAATCAATAGTTCAATGCTTATTTTGGAATGAGTGGGTTAGGGAGGGGAAAATGGGGAGGGTGTGTGGGAGGACAGAGGTGAAGCTAAATATAAGGTGATGGAAAGAGAACTCACACTGGGTGGTGAACTTATTATACAATAAGTTGACAATGCACTGTAGAATTGTATGCATGAAACCTATGTTATCCTTGCTAACAGATGTCACCCCAATAAGTCTAACAATGAAAATGAATTTAAAAAATTTTCTTCCAATGTTTTAGAAGTATAATATCCAACGAGCTTCATATAAGGCAGGCCTGGCCAACCTGTGGCCCAGGATGGCTTTGAATGTAGCCCAATACAAATACTTAAAATGTAATATTTTGTGGCATTTTTTTTGTTATAGCTTATGAGCTATTGTTTGTACTAGTGTATCTTATGTGTTACCCAAGACAATTTTATTTCCAATGTGGCCCAGGGAAGCCAAAGTGTTAGATACCACTCACGTAAACGATTGTCGTTTTGTGAAAGTGAGAATTGAAAACACCTGTTTAACTCAACACTTCTATTCTAGTCAAAGTTCTGTTAGTCCTTTGCTTGGTAAATCCTCATTTTTCTTTTGCTTTTCTTAGGAACATTCTAAAAGGTGACACACTTATTTCATTGAAATTTGATTCTTCACAATAATAGTGCCAGGTTTTCATTACAGATGAAAGTTGAAATAAAGTTAGATGTTAAATGAAACCCAGCATAGTGATTGCTTTTATGTGTCCCACATGTTCTCAAAAGGAACTGTGAATTTGTGCAGATGATAGTGATTATACAGCAAATGAGTTAATACAAATAAACTTGAGGTGGCTAGCAGGATCCAAATTTAACTGAGCTTAGTTAGCTACAAATGAAAGAACTCATATGGCTACTGATCTACCTACAATGAGCCTGATCTTGAAAACAAGCTTACCTGAGTTTGGCTAGCTGCAAGGAAAAGTTTACTGTGGCCCGATTCTACCTGTGATTTTTTACAGGTGACCACATCTTGATTTTGAAGAATCTGCCTGTACATTTTCTGTATAAGAAGAACTAACCCAAAGTTCAGGGCAACTGTGTGCCTTGGACCCTGCTACATTAATCTGCCATGCCCATAGTTCTCTCTTTGAATAAAACTTTCCAACTTGGATTTTCAGATCCCTCATGAACTTTCCACATTCTGTCAATAGTCAGGGGCATCCAATAACCAGAAGAGAAGACATTACACGACTGACTGTTGCTGCTTCCACAATTTCAATATAAACTTTTAATTTTGTGGATGTTCATAAAAATCTCTTCAATGCTTGGAGCTTGGAGGGCAAGATGGTGACTGGAGAGGAGATCCCTATAGCCTCTCCCAGAAAACACAATTGAACGGCCCCCAGGATACAAGAAAGAGGACTCTGAGTGACAAAAACAGCAGCTGAGAAATCCATGTATTGCAAGTAAACACCTGATGGTTGGAGAGAAGGGAGCGAGTCAGAGATAGAGGAGGGACCAAAGCCAGATCACAACAGGACTCGATGGTGGGTGACCATCCAGGAGCAGTGCAGTGCATGGGAGGGGGAGAGGACAAGCGGTGAGAGGAGGAAAAGCCCTAGGAAAGTGGCAGAACAGTGGAAGTAGTTGAGGAGCTGGGCTGGGGAGCTGGAATTTGGAGCCGCGAGTTGTGGACAGAGGTTGGGAGCCAGCCTCTGTAACTTTTGAGTGTTAGCAGGGCAGAGCAAGGACTCTGAACTGCAGAGACGACTTTGTGGCACTAGGCGCTCTTAGGAAACACAACGCAAACACGCACGGCTCCTGCGCAGGCCTGGGGTTCCTGGTCGCAGCCTGAAGTTCCTGGTTATCGCCCACGGTGGGGGATAGGCGGCTGCCACGCAGACAGCGCACGACCCCTATACTAGGCTGCGGCTTCCATTCCTGCCCGCTGAGAAGGTTGACCTGCTGCTGGCGATGCTCCTGTGGCTCCTGCATGGGGCTGCAGGGTCCATACCGCCCGCTGCAAAGACAAACAGGCTCCCTTTCTACACTGGGGTCAAAACAACAGCTTCGGAATTGTGTGTATGCCTGCTGGAATGCCCCTGGCTCCTAAAAGCAGTTCGAGTCCACAGACTCTGCCCCAACACTTGGTCGCTAGAGCAGGCCTGGAAAGAAAGGCGGTTTTTATATTATTCCCCCCAGCCAGCAGGAGCAGCCTAGGCCCGCATCATCCAGATTCCCCAGCATACGGCAGAAGGAGGAGTTGTCCCAGTGTGCCTTTTCTTGGCATCTTTTCTTTCCTACAGCCTCCCCAACCAACTAAATGCAGGAAGCGAAGGGACCATGACAGATGCACACTGACTCGAAATGTAGCCAGAGACCAGAAGTTAGAAATAGACAAACCCTCTCTCCCAAAACTTGCCCCCCACAGTGCCACCTTGTGTCTGCCCTACACCCAGACTCTGACAAAGTACCAATCTGGGCTTTGGTGCACTACTACTGAACATAACGCCCTCATGTCAATCAGGAAGAACCCAGCATACAGGATGAATTCCTTAAAACTAAAACTCCTCAAAAAGATCAGGAAATTTATCAAGACAGCATCTTAGACATAAAAGTTTCTGGAATAAGTGAGAGAATTTCAACTAGGCATTCTAAAGGCTCTGATAGAAATTAAAACATACTGACAGAGCACCATGGCTGAGATAAACAGCATAAATAAGGACATGAATGACATAAAAAAAAAAAACCTCCATGAACAAAAGCAACAATTTAACACAGCAATTCAAACCCTAAGGAAGATTGACATAGAAATGTGAGAAATAAATAATACAATAAAATAAGTGAGAAACAAAATACTTCATAGGAAACAGGGCCAACCACATGGAGGAAATACATAGTGATATTGAAGATCATAACATGGAAACAGCTAAGAAATCGGAAGGGAGGGAAAATAGAAGCAAAAGGATTGAAAGAATTCTGCAAGAACTTTCTGACTCCATGAAACAAAACAGCATAAGGAAATAGAAATTGAAGAATGGGTAGAGCATTCTACAGAGAGCACACTCAAACAAATAGTAGATGAGAACTTTCCAAACCTATGGAAATATCTGGAACCCCAAGTTCAAGAAGAAAACAGGTCCCCTGGATACCTGGACTCTGCCGGGGTCCTGCCTCAGTGTTCCAGAGAACAGTACCTGAAGTGGGAGGCGAGGTTTAAGGAAACAAGGAGAGAAAGAGACAAAGAGGGTCCGGGAGGACTGGAAGCATTCTTAGCAATCAGCCCCGAGTTTATTTTTTCTCCCCAATATATCCCCACAGCATAGTGCAGTACAGCAGAAACAAATATGCATTATCTTACACAAGGACAAATCATAAACCATCCCTGACTCTCGGCCAGCTAACTTGAAGGTCAGAGTAAACGAGAGGGAGTCAGTTTCCCAAGGCATTTCTTCCAAGGACACAGATAGTCTTCTTTCTTTAGAGTTTCCCAAAGAACTGGCCTTATCAACCAGATTCCTCAGTGAGCAGTATACACCTTCCAGATTGCAGAAGTAAATCAAGTCATGCTTCCTTAAAGCCAGCCTGCATGGCTCCCAACATCTTCCCCTTTTTTATTTAATAAAACACACCTGTGACCCCAGGTGAGAGCGAAAGACAGTGCCTGTCTTAGGCGTTTCCCTTGTAAGTAATAACCTTACCCGTCATTGACATTTCATCATCTCACGATGAAACCCTGTCTTACGTTGGTTACCCCCAGGGAAATCCTACATGTCTTTGATTATCCTGCCTTCGCTAAGTTTGAGGGGAGTGGAGCGAAATAAATCAGGCGGCCAAGCTTAAGGCATTGCCCTAAGCTTAATCTCATGGATGTTGGCTTGAATATCCATCATCCTGTTAATGAAATATTTAATGAGGATGGGGAGTAAGCACAGAACTACACAGACACAAAGGCCTAATGCAAGAAATTCTACAACAGAATGGATAATACTTGGCATAGAGGGCAAAGAATTTATCATCATTTCAACAAACTTAGAGGCAACTTGAGCTGCATCAAATTTTAAGGGTTCGGCTTCTCTCATATTTTTAATTTCATCATGAAGCTGAAGCATGTCCAGAGATTCATTAGCATTATGCCATATTCCCTGAAGATGTAAACGAACTCTATTCCATTCATGCTGACTATTATTATACATTTTAGGGGTAACGCATATCCAATGATATTCAGCATGACAAACCAAATGAGATCTGACCTTTATACTTTGAATTTTGTCTCCCAAATATTGAACCATATCATATAAAGC
>PVJL010015173.1:0-12844 GCA_004026885.1 Lyroderma lyra | reverse complement strand
TTACAGCAGCAGAGGCAGCAGTTGCAGTGATAGTTACTAAAGCCATTATTCCAGCAACCAAAAGTCCTATAAATCTTTTTGGTTTACTTAAAGCATACTCAATTTCTTTAAAAACCTGCAAACTTCTTTCAGTATATGAAGGTCCAGAAACATTAACAGGAAGCATAACAAAAGATGGTTGATTAAGAATCAAAATACGGGTTCCGAGCGGGACCCAAGAAACATAATTAGTCAGATCACAATTAGAACAAGATACATTAAACCGATTTCCCTTAAAGTGGATAATAATATTTCCAATCAGAAGTACATAAGGGGAAGGAACACAAGCAGATACATTAACAGTTTTAACAGTGGTAGTCCAATGTCTAGTTCCAATTTTCTGCCACAAGGTGAATGTGACCGAGGAACAGACCGATTTATCTGGTACGTAGGCCCAATACGTCTGTCTCCCCTGGTGCCATCGGGGGACAGTCCATCAGCATCAACAGCATCATCGTGCATCTGAGAGTTTTCTGCGATGCGGACCAGCCTCTCCAGGAGCCACCTGGCACTGTCTGCATTCTGTGGGAAAACACAAACATGCCCTCGTCCCCAAATTAGCACTGGGTTGGGGCCATTCCATGTACCTGTGAGTGGATCTTTCCATCTCACCTGAGCGTATGTGCTCTGTGTGGTGGGGTGCCAAAATCGCTCCACTGCAGAGAGTCCATGAGCATCAAATGTTGAAAAATTTAAGATAAAAAGAGTGTGATATAATTAATTCTGAGGTGACACAGGATATAACTCCCCCTTCAGGGAGCCATGAGCTCTTTCAACAATACCTTGTCCCTGAGGGTTATAAGGAATTCCAGTTTTATGAGTAATTAGAAAATTTGTACAAATTTTTTCAAACGCCTGACTAGCATAGCCAGACCCGGTGTCAGTTTGTAAAATTTGAGGAGCTCCCCTAGCAGAAAGGCACTGTAAGCAGTGCGCCATAACATGCTTAGTGGCCTCTCCTCCAGTGTCCCTGCACGAGTAAAGTTCCTGAGGCATCTTCTTTACATTTGCATTCACTGGCCCAAAGTTTTTCTCTTATATCTAGGACAAAGGCCAGGTTGCCGTCCCTGCTGAGAAGCCTCAGCTTGTCTTTTAGGACATTGTTTAAGTTGATGGCCCACTTGCCCACATCCAAAACAGCTTCCAGGGGGGCCCGCGACTCAGGCTTCTACCCGCTTTTGCTGTTGGCTGTTCTAGGTTACTTTCAATTTTAGGTGAATCCTGTTTCGAATTTTCTTGGGCTAAAAACAACTGAGGATCATCTAAATCAGGGTCATGATTAGTAGCTACTTCTTCCCCTAAGTCTTTATCATCCTGAGGATCCAGCTCCTCATCAGGGGCAACTTTCTCATAGAGCTGGAGCGAGAGAGAGCAGACGGGGAAGGGACAGTTGGAGCTACAGTGTCGGATAACGATCCCGACTCTTCCTGCTCTTCGTACCCCGCATACCCTCACGTCTGGGATCCAAGCTATCTCTAATTAGAGTCCATAAAGGAAAAGTATCTACTGGAATTTTTCCAGGTCCATGAGCTTCAAAGTAACCTTGTAACCAGACCCACACTTTTCCCCAAGTTTTTACACTTATGGTCCCCTCTTCTGGAAAGCAGGGACAAATATTTTCTATAAAATCTAGAAACTTTTCTAATTGGGGTTTTCCTACCTTCACTCCCCTGGCCTTGAGGAGGTTCAGTAGGAGATGGGTGTACAACTGTTTACTATTTCCTGCACCCATCTTTATTACTATCACTCCCGGTCTTTTCTCACTACACACCACTTACCCGTACGTACAAGCTTTTTCCCGCAGTGACCTTCAACTGATCCCCAGTATTCAGGTCCCTGTTCGGGCGCCAACTCTGCTGGGGTCCTGCCTCGGCGTTCTAGAGAACAGTACCTGAAGTGGGAGGCGAGGTTTAAGAAAACAAGGAGAGAAAGAGACAAAGAGGGTCCGGGAGGACTGGAAGCATTCTTAGCAATCAGCCCCGAGTTTATTTTTTCTCCCCAATATATCCCCACAGCATAGTGCAGCACAGCAGAAACAAATATGCATTATCTTACACAAGGACAAATCATAAACCATCCCTGACTCTCGGCCAGCTAACTTGAAGGTCAGAGTAAACGAGAGGGAGTCAGTTTCCCAAGGCATTTCTTCCAAGGACACAGATAGTCTTCTTTAGAGTTTCCCAAGGAACAGACCTTATCAACCAGATTCCTCAGTGAGCAGTATACACCTTCCAGATTGCAGAAGTAAATCAAGTCATGCTTCCCTAAAGCCAGCCTGCATGGCTCCCAACACTGGACCCTAACAGATCTTCTCCAAGACTGGTACTAAAGATATCCAAAACAAAAGAGAAAGACACAACTCTCAAGGGAGCCAGGGAAACAAGATCTATAACTTTTAGAGGAAAACCCACCAGGATGGCATCATATTTCTCAGCAGAAATGCAGCAAGCCAGATGAGGGTGGAATCCAATATACAAAAACTGAAAACGGAGTAACTTATAGCCAAGAATAATTTATCCAGCAAAATTATTTTTCAGATATGACGGTGGAATAAAGACTTTCTCAGACACACAGAAGCTGAGGGAATTTGCCAGGAGAAGGCCAGCACAAGACCAGTTCTCCAAGAAATACTCAAGGAGTCTCTTCGATCTGAAACAAAACATCAGGAAAAATGGAACAAAGTTGGGGCAACAGGAAAGAAACAAAAATAAAACAAATCAAACAAAGAAATAAATAATGGTCACAGGAAATCCTCCTATATCGATCATCAATCTAAATGTTAATGGACCAAAAACTCTAATGAAAAGACACACACTAGCAGATTAGATTCAAAAACAGAATCTATCTATGTGCTGTCTCCAAGAAACCCACCTCAGCCATAAGGACAAACACATATTCAGAGTGAAAGGATGGGAAACAATACTTCAACCAAATGGTAACCAGACAAAAGCAGGAGTTGCCATACTTATACCTAATGAAATAAACTTCAGGTTAAAAGGGATAGTAAAAGACAAGGACGGATATTACATAATGATAAAAGGCACAATACAACCACAATAATACTTGACATTTATTAATATGTATTCTCCTAACCAGGATGCACCAAAAGAGACAAAGAAACGACTAACACATTTGAAAGGAGAAGCTGATGAATACACAATTATTGTGGGAGACTTAAACACCACACTAACAGCCATGGACAGATCATCCAAAAAGAAGATGAATAAGGAAACATCAGCACTGAATGACACATTACAGCAACTGGCCATAATTGATATTTGCAGGACTCTTCATCCAGCAAAAGGAGCCTATTCTTTCTTTTCTAGTGCACATGGAACATTCTCAGAGATATCCCACATGCTGGGACACAAAGTAGCCTCAGCAAATTCAAGAACATTGAAATTATGCCATGTGTATCCTCAGACCACCATGATTTGAAATTGGAGATCAACTGTAAAAAGAAAGCAGAAAAAAAACACATATACATGGAGATGAAGAACAGCTCATTGTAAAAGGACTGGATAAAAGAACAATTAAAGATGAGATTAAAAAATATATACAAATTACTGACAAGGAAAACACAACATACCATAATAATTGGGACACAGCGAAAGCAGTGATAAGAGGCAAATTTATATCTATACAGGCCTGTCTAAAGAAACAAGAAAAATCACAAGGAAACAACATAACACACCATCTTAAGGAACTAGAAATAGAAGAGCACACAAACCCCAAAGTCAGCAGAAGAAAAGAAATAATAAAAACTAAAGCAGAGCTATACCAATTAGAGAACAGGAGGACAATAGAAAAAATGAATATTACAAAAAGCTGGTTCCGAGAGAAAGTCAACAAAATTGACAAAACCTTGGCGAGACTAATCAAAGGATGAAAAGAAAGGGCACAAATATCCAAAATTAGAAATGAAAGGGGAGAAATTACCACTGATACCACAGAAAAACATAGGATTATAAGAAAATCTTATGAAGAACTTTATGCCACTAAATTTTTCAACCTAGAAGAAATGGACAAGTTTCTAGAACTTTATAGCTTACCTAGATTGAACCAAGATCTCGATAATCTAAATAGAGAAATTCATAGTGAAGAGATTAAAATGACTATCCATAATCTCCCTGAAGGCAAAAGCCATAAACCAGATCATTTCACCAGTGAGTTTTACCAAGCATTCAAAGAATAATAAACACCTATCCTCCTCAGACTCCTCCAAAAAATTGAAGAAGAAGTAATACTTCATAACTCATTCTAGGAGGCCAACATTATTCTAATACCAAAGCCTGGCAAAGATAATACAAAGAAAGAAAACAATTGACCAATATTTCTGATGAACATAGATGCAAAAATTAGAAACAAAATAATAGCTAACAGAATATAGCGATGAAACAAAAAGATCATACCTCAAGATCAATTGGGATTCATCCCAGGAGCACAAGGAGGGTTCAACAAACGAACATCGAACTTTGTGATACACCACATAAACAAAATCAAAGATAAAGAACATATGACCATTTCCCATTGATGCAGAAAAAGATTTCAACAAGATACAGCATCCATTTATGATCAAAACACTAAATAAAATAGGAATAGAAGGAAAGCATCTCAACATAATAAAGGCCATATATGACAAGGCCTCGGCTAACATCATACTCAATGGGGAAAAAGCTGAAGCCTATTCCCTTAAAATCAGGAACAAGACAGGGATGCCCCCTGACACCACTGTTATTGAATATAGTAATGGAACTTCTAGGCACAGGAATCGGGCAAGAGAAAGGAATCAAAGTTATCCAAATTTGAAAAGAGGAGGTCATATTGTCACGATTTGCCCATGACATGACGCCTTATATAAAAAATTCCAAATTTCTACCAGGAGATTATTAGAAGCAATAAATGAATATAGGAAAGTCACAGGATAAAAAATAAATGTAAAAAAATCAACAGCATTCCTATATACAAACAACAAATCCATAAAAAGAGAAATGAGGGAATGAATTCCATTTGCTATCAAAACAAAATGAATGAAATACCTGAGAATTAAGTTAATGAAGAAAGTGTAAGACTTATACACAGTAAAGTATAAGACACTTTTGAAAGAAATTGAAACAGACTTTAAGAGGGGGAAAAATATCACCTGTACATGGATAGGAAAATTTCACATTGTTAAAATGAACGTGCTGCCTAAAGCATTCTACATATTTAATGCAATACCCATGAATATTCCACAATCACACTTTCATGAAATAGATAAAAGAATTAGTAAATGTATATGGAACCACAAATGACCTCGAATTGCCAAAGCAATACTACATAAAAAGAGTAAGGCTGGTGGCATTACATTCCCTGACTTCGATTTCTATTACAAAGCATCAATAGTCAAAACAGCTTGGTTCTGGTGGAAGAACAGAAATATAGACCAATGGATTAGAACTGAAAACGCAGAAATAAACCCACAAATTTAAGGACAAATCATTTTCGATAAAGGAGCAAAAAACATACAATGAGGAAAAGACAGCCTCTTTACTAGGTGGTGCTGGGCAAACTGGAATAATATGTGCAAAATTCTAATTGAGCTGGGAACTCTCTCCATGTACAAAAATTAACTCGAAATGGATTAAAGACCTTCATATCAGACCTACAACACTAAACTGTATAGAAGAAAACATTGGTACTAACCTTATAGACCTAGGACTCAAGGAAGACTTCATGAGCCTGATTTCAAAGTGAAAGGAAGTAAAAGCAAAAACAAATGAATGGGATTTTATCAAACTAAAAAGCTTCTGCACAGGAAAAGAAACCATCAACAAGCAAAGAGACAGCCAATTGAATGGGAGAAAATATTTGCAAATAACACATCAGATAAGGGTCTAATATCTAAAATATATAAAGAACTAATAAGACTTAATAACACAAAAACAAACAACCCAATTGTAAACTGGGCAGAAGAACTAAACAGGCACTTCTCCCACGAAGAAGTACAGATAGCCAGCAGACACATGAAAAACTGCTCAACCTCATTAGCTCTCAGGGAAATGCAAATCAAAATCACAATGGGGAATCACCTCACACCTGTTAGAATGGCTATTATCAAGAAGAAAAGAATGAACAAATGCTGCAGAGGATGTGGAGAAAAAGAGACACTGGTACACTGGTGGTGGGAATGAAAACTGGTATAACCACTGTGGAAGGCAGTGTGGAGGTTCCTCAGAAAACTGGGAATGGAGTTACCATTTGACCCAGCAATCCCTCTTCTGGGGTTCTACCCAAAACACCTGAAAACATTTGTCACAAAAAATTATACCCCAATATTCATTGCAGCGCTGTTCACAGTGCACATAACGTGGAAACAACCAAAGTGCCCTGCGACAGATGACTGGATAAAGAAGCTGTGGTACATATACACAATGGAATATTACTCAGCTTTATGAAAACATGAAATGTTTGAATGACCTGAAGGTCATGATACTTAGAGAAATAAGTCAGACAGAAAAAACAAAGACCTGTATGACTTCATTCATGTGCGGAATATAAAACTGAAAGTAACAACGAGATAAGAAATGAAGAAAGAAACAACCAAACCATGGACATAATCAATAGTTCCATGCTTATTTTGGAATGAGTGGGTTAGGGAGAGGAAAATGGGGAGGGTGTGTGGGAGGACGGAGGTGAAGCTAAATAAAAGGTAATGGAAAGAGAACTCACACTGGGTGGTGAACTTATTATAAAATAAGTTGAGAATGCACTGTAGAATTGTAGGCGTGAAACCTTTTATTCTTGCTAACAGATGTCACCCCAATAAGTCTAACAATAAAAATGAATTTAAAAAGTTTTCTTCCAATGTTTTAGAAGTAAAATATTCAACAAGCTTCATATAAGGCAGGCCTGACCAACCTGTGGCCCAGGATGGCTTTGAATGTAGCCCAATGCAAATACTTAAAATGTAATATTTTGTGGCATTTTTTTGTTATAACTTATGAGGTATTGTTTGTACTAGTGTATCTTATGTGTTACCCAAGACAATTCTATTTCCAATGTGGCCCAGGGAAGCCAGAGTGTTAGATACCACTCACATAAACGATTGTCCTTTAGTGAAAGAGAGAATTGAAAACACCTGTTTAAATCAACACTTCTATTCTACTCAAAGTTCTGTTAGTCCTTTGCTTGGTAAATCCTGATTTTTGTTTTGCTTTTTCTTAGGAAAATTCTAAAAGATGACACACTTATTTTATTGAAATTTGATTCTTCACAGTAATAGTGTCAGGTTTTCATTACAGATGAAAGTTGAAATAAAGTTAGATGTTTAATGAAATCCAGCATAGTGATTCTTTTTATGTGTCCCACATGTTCTCAAGAAGGAACTGTGAATTTGTACAGATGATAGTGATTAGACAGCAAAAGAGTTAATAATAATAAACTTGAGGGTGCTAGAAGGAACCACGTTTAACTGACCTTAGTTAGCAAAAAATGAAAGAACTCATATGGATACTTCTCTGTCTACAGTGAGCCTGATCTTGGAAAACAAGCTTACCTGAGTTTGGCAAGCTCCGAGGAAAAGTTTACTGTGGCCCAATTCTACCTGTGATTTTATACAGGTGACCATATCTTGATATTGAAGAATCTGCCTGGACGTTTTCTGTATAAGAAGAGCTAACCTAAAGTTCAGGGTAACTGTGAGCCTTGGACCCTGCTACATTAATCTGCCATGCCCATACTTCTCTCTTTGAATCAAACTTTCCAACATGGATTTTCAGATCCCTCATGAACTTTCCACATTCTTTCAATAGTCAGGGGCATCCAATAAACAGAAGAGAAGACATTACACGAAGAACTGTTGCTGCTTCCACAAATTCAATATAACCTTTTAATTTTGTAGATGTTCATAAAAATCTCTTCAATGCTTGCAGGTTGGAGGGCAAGATGGTGACGGAAGATGAGGTCCCTACAACCTCTGCCAGAAAACACAATTGAACGGCCCCCAGGATTCAAGAAAGAGGACTATGAGTGACAAAAACAGCAGCTGAGAAATCCATGTATTGCAAGTAAACACCTGAAGGTTGGAGAAAGGGAGCGAGTCGGAGAGAGGGGAGGGATAAAGACACATCACAGCACGACTCGATCATGGGTGACCATCCAGGAGCAGTGCAGTGCATGGGATGGGGAGAGGACAAGCGGTGACAAGAGGACAAGCGCTAGCAAAGTGGCAGAACAGTGGGAGTTGTTGGGAAGCTGGGCTGGAGAACTGGAATTTGGAGCGGCGAGTTCGGGACAGCTTGGGAGCCAGCCTCTGTAACTTTTGAGTGTTAGCAGGGCAGAGCAAGGACTCTGAACTGCAGAGACGACTTTGTGTCACTAGGATCTCTTGGGAAACACAACAAGGTACGCACGGCTCCATCGCAGGCCTGGGGTTCCTGGTCACACCCTGCAGTTCCTGGTTGTGGCCCACTGTGGGGGCTAGCCAGCTGCCAAGCAGACAGCGCACGAACCCTGCACTAGTCTGCGGCTTCCATTCCTGCCCACTGTGAAGGTTGACCTGCTGCTGGTGATGCTCGTGTGCTCCTGCATGGGGCTGCAGTTCCCATACAGCCCGCTACAAAAACAAACTGGCTCCCTTTCTACCACAGAGTTAAAACAACAGCTTCGGACTTGTATGTATGCCTTCTCGAATGTCCCTGGCTCCTAAAAGCAGTTCGAGTCCACAGACTCTACTCCAACTCTTGGTCGCTGAGGGAGGCCTGGAAAGAAAGTCTGTTTTTATAGCATTCGCCGCAGCCAGCAGGAGCAGCCTTGGCCCGCATCACCCAGCTTCCCCATCATAGGGCAGAAGGAGGAGTTGTCCCAGTGTGCCTTTTCTTGGCATCTTTCCTTTCCTACAGCCACCCAAACCAACTAAATGCAGGAAGCGAAGGGACCATGACAGATGCACACTGACTCCAAATGTAGCCGGAGACCAGAAATAAGAAATAGGCAAACCCTCTCTCCCAAATCATGCCCCCTTCAGTACCACCTTGTGTCTGCCCTACACCAAGACTCCACAAAAGTACCAATTTGGGCTTTGGTACACTACTACTGAACATAACGCACTCATGTCAATGAGGAAGAACCCAGCATACAGGATGAATTCCTTAAAACTAAAACTCCTCAAAAATATCAGAAAATTTATCAAGACAGCATCTTAGATTTAGAAGTTCCTTGAATAAGTGAGAGAATTTCAACTAGCCATTCAAAAGACTCTGAGGGAAATGAAAACATACTGGCAGAGCACCATGGCTGAGATAAAGAGCATATTAAGGAGATGAATGACATAAAAAAAGAAAAAACTCCATGAACAAAAGGAACAATTTAACAAAGATATTCAAACCCTAAGGAAGATTGACATAGAAATGTGAGAAATAAATAGTACAATAAGATAAGTGAGAAACAAAATACTGCCATAGGAAACAGGGCCAACCACATGGAGGAAATAATTAGTGATATTGAAGATCAGAACATGGAAACAGCTAAGAAAGAGGAAGGGAGGGAGTATAGAAGCAAAAGGATTGAAAGAATTCTGCACAAACTTTCTGACTCCATGAGACAAAACAGCATCAAGATAATAGAAATCGAAGAAGGGTTAGAGCATTCTACAAAGAGCGCACAAAAACAAATAGTAGATGAGAATTTTCCAAAGCTATGGAAAGATATGGAACCCCAAGTTCAAGAAGAAAACAGGTCCCCTGGATACCTGCACCCTAGCAGATCTTCTTCAAGACACATGGTACTAAAGATATCCAAAACTAATGAGAAATAGATAATTCTAAAGTCATCCAGGGAAACAAGAACTATAACTTTTAGAGGAAAACCCATCAGGATGGCATCATCTTTCTCAGCAGAATTGCAGCAAGCCAGAAGAGGGTTGAATCCAATATACAAAAACTGAAAAGAGAGTAACTTATAGCCAAAAATAATTTATTCAACAAAATTATTTTTCAGATATGAAGGTGGAATAAAGACCTTCTCAGACACAAAAAAGCTGAGGGAATTTGCCAGGAGAAGGCCAGCACAAGACCAGCACTCCAAGAAATACTGAAGGAGTCTCTTCAACCTGAAACAAAACGTCAGGAAAAATGGAACAAAGTTGGGACAACAGGAAAGAAACAAAAATAAAACAAATCAAACAAAGAAATAAGGAATGGTCACAGGAAATACTCCTATATCGATCATCACTCTAAATGTTAATGGACCAAAAACACCAATAAAAGAACACACAGTAGCAGACTAGATTCAAAAACAGAAACTATTTATGTGCTGTCTCCAAGAAATGCACCTCAGCCAAAAGGACAAACACAGATTCCGGGTGAAAGGATGGGAAACAATACTTCAACCAAATGGTAACCAGAGAAAAGCAGGAGTTGCCATACTTATACCTAATGAATTAAACTTCAGGTTAAAAGGGATAGTCAAAGACAAGGACGGACATTACATAATGATAAAAGGCACAATACAACAACAATAATACTTGACACTAATTTATATATATGCTCCTAAAGAGTATGCACCAAATAGACAAAGAAACTAGTAACAGATTGGAAAGGAGAAACTGATGAATACACAATCATTGTGGGAGAATTAAACACCGCACTAACAGCCATGGACACATCATCCAAACAGAAAATAAATAAGGAAACATCAGCAGTGAATGACACATTACAGCAATTGGCCATAATTGATATTTGCAGGACACTTCATCCAGCAAAAGGAGACTATTCCTTTTATTCTAGTGCACATGGAACATTCTCAGAGATATCCCACATGCTGGGACACAAAAGTAGCCTCAGAAAATTCAAGAACATTGAAATTATACCATGTGTATCCTCAGAACACGATGCTTTGAAATTGCAGATCAACTGTAAAAGGAAAGCAGAAAAAAACACATATACATGGAGATGAAGAACAGCTCATTGAAACAGGACTGGATAAAAGAACAATAAAAGATGACATTAAAAAATATATAGAAATTACTGACAAGAAAACACAACATACCAGAATTATTGGGACACAGCGAAAGCAGTGAAAAGAGGGAAATTTATATCAATACATGCCTGTCT
Organism: Lyroderma lyra; assembly: GCA_004026885.1. Taxonomy (NCBI): domain Eukaryota; kingdom Metazoa; phylum Chordata; class Mammalia; order Chiroptera; family Megadermatidae; genus Lyroderma; species Lyroderma lyra. The sequence continues at coordinate 1,712 of PVJL010015173.1, read as the reverse complement.
TAAGAACTAAGAAAAATCACAAGGAAACAACTTAACATACCATCTTAAAGAACTAGAAATAGAAGAGCACACAAACTCTAAAGTCGGCAGAAGAAAGAAATAATAAAAATTAAAGCAGAGCTATACCAATTAGAAAACAGGAGGATAATAGAAAAAATGAATTTTACAAAGAGCTGGATCTTTGAGAAAGTCAGCAAAAATGAGAAAACCTTGGGGAGACTAATCAAAGGATGTAAAGAAAGAACACACATATCCAAAATTAGAAGTGAAAGGGGAGAAATTACCACTGATACCATAGAAATACATAGGATTATGAGAAAATCTTATGAAGAACTTTATGCCACTAAATTGAACAACCTAGAATTAATGGACAAGTTTCTAGAACCTTATAGCTTACCTAGATTGAACCAAGAAGATCCCGATTATCTAAATAGACCAATTCATAGTGAAGAGATTAAAATGTCTATCCATAATCTCAATAAAGGCAAAAGCCATGGACCAGATTGTTTCACCAGTGAGTTTTACCAAACATTCAAAGAATAATAAACACCTATCCTCCTCAGCCTCCTCCAAAAAATGAAAGAAGAAGCCATACTTCCTAACTCGTTCTAGGGGGCCAACATTACTCTAATACCAAAGAGTGGCAAAGACAACACAAAAAAGAAAACTATAGACCAATATCTCAGATGAACACAGATGCAAAAATTCTAAACAAAATATTAGCACACACAATATAGCGATGCATCTAAAAGATTATACCTCAAGATCAAGTGGGATTCATCCCAGGAGCACAAGGAAGGTTCAACTTACGAAAATCAATCTATGTGATACACCACATAAACCAAATCAAAGAAAAAGAACGTATGACCATTCCCCATTGATGCAGAAAAAGCTTTCAACAGTAGACAGCATCCATTTATGATCAAAACACTAAATAAAATAGGTATAGAAGGAAAGCATCTCAACATAATAAAGGCCATATATGACAATGCCTCGGCTAACATCATAGTCAGTGGGGAAAACCTGAAGCCTATTCCCCTAAAATGAGGAACAAGACAGGGATGCCCTATGTCACCATTGTTATTTAATAGAGTAAAGGAAATTCTAGCCACAGCAATCGGGCAGGAGAAAGGAATCAAAGGTATCCAAATTTGGAAAGAAGAGGTCAAATTGTCACTATTTGCCAATGACATGACGCCTTTTATAAAAAATTCCAAGATTCTACCAGGGAACTATTAGAAGCAATAAACGAATATAGTAAACTCGCAGGATACAAAATAAATGTAAAAAATTCAACAGCATTCCTATATACCAACAACAAATCCACAGAAAAAGAAATGAGGGTATCAATTCCATTTGTCTATCAAAACAAAATGAATGAAATACCTGAGAATTAAGTTAATGAAGAAAGTGTCAGACTTATACACAGAAAAGTATAAGACACTTTTGAAAGAAATTGAAACGGACGTTAAGAGGGGGAAAAATATCCCCTGTTCAACGATAGGAAAATTTTACATTGTTAAAATGGACATTCTGCCTAAAGCAATCTACACATTTAATGCAATACACATGAAAATACCACAATCATACTTTCATGAAATAGATAAAAGAATTAGTAAATTCATATGGAACCAAAAATGACCTCGAATTGCCAAAGCATACTACATAAAAGGAATAAGGCTGGTGGCATTACGTTCCCTGACTTCAATTGA
>PVJL010015172.1:0-25318 GCA_004026885.1 Lyroderma lyra | reverse complement strand
CGGACAGAGTGCCCCTTCCGCTCCTCGCTGAGCGTCCAGGTGCCGGAACCCCAGGGCAGGCTGGCTGCAGACGTCCGGCAGGGAGGAGGCGGGGGTCCCGGTCCCCAGCGTGTCCCCCTGCACCCGCTCTCCCTCCGGACCCGACGACGGCAGACCGGGTGGCTGCAGCCCCGCGTGTCAGGGCCCCCGTGAGCGTCCAGGCCGGGGCGGCTCTGCTGTGGAAACCCCGGGACGCGCAGATGCTGTCCCACGTCTCGGGGGGCACAGTCCCAGAGCCTTGCCCCGGGGGTCCCGAACGCGTCCTGCCCTGCTCCCCTCCATCCCGCGCAGCAGCGCCCCTCGCCCGCCACCCCTGCCGTCACCGCAGCGCCCTTCCGCGACCCCGTCCCCTTCCCCGCTCCCCCACCCCTTTGTTGGTCCTCCCTTCCCCGAACGGGCGGCCTGAGCGCATGCTTTCCAGTTTCTGTGTCCCTCTAGTTAGGCTGACGAGGTGTCCCTAGCCACCATAGTGTCCTGCTTCACGGGGCACAGACGGTCAGCCTGGTTTCCCGAAGCCACGTCCGCGGCGTCAGCAGGCTGACCGTACGTCCGGTTGGAAACGGGACAGCACAGTGGTATTCTGCCCCGTTTCAAACGGGGCGTCTGGTCACCGCACCTAAATGAGAGCGAGGACATCGAGTTCCCGGGATCCGTTTACCGAAATCTCTTAGTTCCTTCAGACATAATGAACTAGGGTGACGTGAAGGTGGGGGGCTAGAGCCCGCGTCTTAACCAGCTGCCCAGTGTCCCCCGTGCCCACTTCCGTTCTAGACACGTGGCCAGACGGCATTGAACTGTCCCTCCTCGCCACCGAGCGGTGATTCGCAGTGGCCGTAGGACGACGGGTGCAGTGGGGTTCCCTCCGGTCCCTTGTCCCTCACGCCGGCCTCTCCAAGGAGAAGGAAGCAGCCCCGTGGTGTCCCTTCCCACAGTGCCCATGTGACGCTGCTTCACGTTCACGACCGCAGAGGCTACAGAAACGAAAACTCGTTTTGGTCTCAAATTCGTAAACTGCTCACATACGTCCATTTTTACAAACTGGTCTCCGTCACTACCGAAAAGGCGAGAACTTCACATCACATGTGCCCCCCCTTTTTGATTCGGGCCATGTTGCATACCACCCCCCATCTGTCCCCTTGCCCTCAGGTCACCACTAAGCTACTGACTGTGTCCTTGAGTTTTTGTTTCTTCGCTGCTTCCGGTTTTATGTTCCACATACGAGTGACGTCATGTGGTCCTTGGTTGTCTCTACCTGGCTTACTTCGCTTTGCATGACGGTCTTGAGGTCCGTCCCCGTCGTCGCCAACGGCGGCATTTCACCTTGTCTTGCGGCCGAGTAGTCATCTGCCGCACACACGGACCACGGCTGCTTTACCCAGCCACCTATGGCAGGGCGCTCCCTTCTCGTCTTTTCCTTGTCTTCCCACCACAGCTGCTCGCGTTGCACAGCACTGCGCAGGGTGCGAGGTTCCGCCACGGCTACCTGACCCTCACAGCAATCGCACCGGGACGGCAGAAAACGAGGGATCGGAGCCGCTGCATTTCCCAGAATTCCAGCACTGGAAAGACTCAGAGTCATATTCAAATGCAACTTCATTGTTTTGGTGTTTAATGCCAATCCAGTAAATGGGAGGTTTTCCCAGAAATATCCCCACAGCCGTCCAGGGGAACGGACCGCCTCTGACTTAATCAACGTGGAAAGGCACGTTGAGGAAACTGCTTTGTTTACTGTGCAGGGCTAGTGAGGGAATTAAAACACATAATGCAAAAACCGACAAAACCAACATGCAGCTGGGAATCAAGATTATGGACACTCTTGTGGGCAGAGGGTTAGTGACAGGGTGACAGGAAGGTGTCACCTACGAGCTCCTGGGTCCTCGGTAACGATCAGTTCCTGGATCTGGGTGCACGTCACACTGATATTTTCACTTTGCAAAATTTGATCGAGTTGCACAAATAGAATTTCACTTTTCCAAGGACATGATCTGCATCCTTCTTTTAAAAAAGGCGTGGTGCACGAGCAGTTCTCAGGGAGCCTGCCGATAGAACAACGTTCTATTCAGGTGAGTAAATGGTATTAACGTTGTCATTATCACGTTGGAAATCCTTATTGGGCAGGAGAGTTGTTCGTGTCGTAGGGAAGGAAAGGAATGCTTTGAGAGGGTAAAGAAATGCATTTCACCCAGCGAGCGAACTGCAGAGCGTGGAGGCTCGATGCAGGTGGAACCTGCTAGAACATCTCGTCTGTGAACAAACCAGTGGAGACCCCCACTCCTGGACCCCTCAGGTGAACCTTGAGCCCTGGAAAGAGACCGTTTTAGTCATTTTTCTTCTCCCCAGGAGCTTTCAAGTTTAGTGTACTGCACTGTCCTCAGAAAAACACGTGTGGGCTCTCCCTCGCCCTCGCCCTCTCCCTCAACAATACAGGTTTCTGAAGTGAGACATCGATATCTTGAGTTGAGGCCATGCATGCTGCCACTTCATCAATGCGTTTTTGTATATTCAAGCAAACAGTTATTTTTTAAATTAAATTAAAATTTTAAAGTAAACTCTTCAGTACCTAAGTGAAAACCCCTGCAAAGTATATAACCCGACCATGCACTGCCCTTGCATTAAAATGTCTGTCTACGTGATATTTTAATCAAGTGCCCTTTTCAATATGCAGTTGGAAAGAGGCAAAGCATTACTCACTGCACCTCCAGCTTCTGAGAGATGGCGAGGCAAAATCATGAATAAATAATTGTTCTATGTGTTAGATGCCTTTAAGAAGCAAAGGAATTTCCAAGAGCTTGGAAGTCTTTGCAAAAAGCTGTGCTTTTTTATTTCATAAAGATAGACAGGTTAAAAGTATTTCGTGGTTCTTACTCAGATTCGTATGTAAAAAATTCATGAGTTCTTTACTGGTGTCTTGCATGCAGGGGCTTAATTGAGTCTACGTGGTGAGAAATGTTGGTCTGTTTACTTTCTAAATACCTTAGTCTAGAGGTAGGAAAGAACAGGAACTAAGAAGATTCCTCCTCATTTATCACTGCCAGCACAATGAAGCCCTATCACTCAGTTCAACTGGAGACACTAAGCTGATATAGAAAGAATTCGTCACCGAGTGCACTGAAGGCCCAATATTATTGTCATAGCGTCAGGAATGCTTAATACCTCTGGGGACCCTCAGCATCCCTGTGTATCACACTGGAGAACTGTACAGCTTTTACAAGAAATAAGCTACTGTTCTCCAAATCGTAATTGTGTCAGCCATAAAAAGCAAGATTTAGGATGATTAATCACACACCCAGACACACACACACACAACCCAGTGTGCTCCTGAACGGCATCTCTGACTTCATATAAACTACGTTTTTTAAAAAGTATTCTTGGGTCCCTTAAGAATACTGCTATCTGGCTGTCAGAACAAGTGCGACAGAGTTAAGTCTCAGAACAGACATGAGCCAGGGGAGGAAGGTCTCAAGGGGCGTCGACAGGCTTCTACAATGGCAGGTCCTGTATCACTGGCTCCCAAAACAAGTCCAAGAGAACTAAAGAACAACCACAGCCAATACTTATTTTTAAGTCACGTTTTATCATTTCCTTGGCCGTGTGCAAGCCGCGTCCCAAGACCAACCTCTGTATTTTTTTTTTTTAATTTAGAACACTCTGTTTGAAAAGGAATAAAACGTGTGAATAACAAAAGGGTGAAAGAGTGCCCGGCAGCTTGTGACATGTCATAAGGAGCCTGGGAATGAGAAAAGGAGTAAGTCTCGGTAAGAATGTGGCATGTCCCAGTCAGAATGTGGCATGTCCCAGTAAGAATGTGGCGTGTCCCAGTAAGAACGTGCCCCGTCCCAGTAAGAACGTGCCCTGTCCCAATAAAAACGTGGCACGTCCAGGTAAGAACGTGGCCTGTCCCAGTAAGAACGTGGCCGTGGCGTGTCCTAGTCAGAATGTGGTGTGTCCCAGTGAGAATGTGGCGTGTCCCAGTAAGAATGTGGCCTGTCCCAGTGAGAATGTGGCGTGTCCCAGTAAGAATGTGGCCTGTCCCAGTGAGAATGTGGCGTGTCCCAGTGAGAATGTGGCATGTCCCAGTGAGAATGTGGCGTGTCCCAGTAAGAATGTGGCCTGTCCCAGTGAGAATGTGGTGTGTCCCAGTGAGAATGTGGCGTGTCCCAGGGAAGGCGCAATCTGCCCGCCCCTCTCCACACTGGCGCACACACTCTGGACTTCCCTGACTGTCCCAAAGACCTGCAGTGACGTTTGCGTACCCGCATCACAACAGGGGAACAGCAGCCCCACAGACAGGGAGGCGGCCGCAGACTTCTGACATGTGGGAAACGGAGCCCGGCTTCTGGGAGCTCATGGATCAGCTCTGAGCGTTAACGGGCCGTGTGATTTGTGAGGCTTGAACTCTGTGCCTGAACATGATCTCATAGCAATAGTCATCCCCACCCTTCAGTAGCGTGCCCGTGTCTACAATGTCTGTAATACACGTAAAACGTCCCGGTTACTGTTTTAAATACTGGACGTGATTTATTCCTTTGAGGACACGGGGAACACTTTTTTCTCCATCACACGGACGAGAAAAGTGAGTCACAGAGAATCCGGAAACAGGATGCCACCACCAGCCGGGAAAAGCCTGGATTAGAACTCACTAACGTGGTTTAAGAATGCCCGCACTTAACGAGGTTGAGCCACCGCCACTAATACATGAATGGTTTAATAATTTAGAAATAGTAGATGCTAAATAAGTAATAGCTAGTTTTATTATATGCCAGACCTTATCTTAATTTTCATCACTTATAAAAGTGACTGGCACATAATAGACCCTCCTACATATTTAATGTACAGAGGAACGTATGCATTAAGAATTAACTCATTTCAATTAAAGGCTAAACCTATGAATATCTTAATTTTGCTAATGTACCTTGGGAAAATTTTTATTGAAAGACATTAGTGGTTGATGATTAAAATATGAATTCTTTATAATAAACCGAGCATTTTTATGATATTTTAGGGCTTCAGAATTTTATGCTTGAAAGCAAATTTGGACATTTTTGCTGTAGTATCGTTATAAACATCGAGGTACACAGGTAACACCCACCTTTATGGATTGTACAAAAGTCAGCATCAGCCCACTTATAAGCAAATGATCACAAATTGGACCTTGTGGACTCAAAACAAAAATGATTCCACCTACAATGGCAAGCCGTGCTTCTGTGGTATGCGTGCACAACACGTACGCGTGGAAATTTTGTACAAAGCATTGCGGTTCGTGTAAACGTTACTTCTTTCCCTGGTGCCCTGACGGACCGCTGGGTTGAAAGTCCGTTAGTAGCTTTGCTCACTTCCTCTTGCTGCTGGGGCAGAGGTGTGGCTCTGGGATTGGAGATAAACAGCGGCCTCATCGTGCACAAGCCACGACGAAGCATCAGAAGAAACACCATTTCTTGCATCTTCCGTCATCTGAACTATATACCTTGCTTGTTAGGTTATTTTAATTAAGTAAAAACGAATGGACTTTTAAAGCAACTAAAAGCTGAAAACTTTATAACTTCCTTTTGGAAAAAAAATCTTGTACTAAAACACTGCTGTATGCCCAATTTTTCCAGCTCGAAACAAACATTAAAATATCTATATTTTTGCTTAATCTCTCATCTTTTTTTAACCACACGCATGACTCTAAAGTGGCTGCAGTTATAGAAGCTAAATGCACACATCTTCAACTTTTGGCTAAAAATGTAAAAATCATCCATTTCATCACGCTGCCCCCTAAGAGAAAAGACACGTTATAGTGAATTAAAGACACTGCCTGGCGACGGGAAATGAACAGGTGTCTCTGCATGCTGTACGATGCGAGGATCTGTTATGTCACAAGCGAAGGTGACACACGCGTGTGAAGTTCGCTGGTCGAACGCCTCCAGCGGCCACATCACGCCCCTGGGGAGCCCCCACGGCTCCCCTAGAAGACTATTACGGTCACCGACTAATACGTCATAAACAAGTGCCCAGCTATGAGCGTCACCCAAACGAGCCCAGGCACTGACTCATCTTCCGCCCGTGACCATCACTGGGTGTGTTCACGAACGGTCACGTGACCTTCCTGGGGGGCCCGTATAACTACAACTGTCTGTCTCACTGACTTGCTGTTGAGTGAGGTTTAGACACAGAGCGATGTTGCAATAAAACGCCACAGTCACAGGTTGCATTACTGTCCCAGCACACCACGTGTCCTATACTCCAGTATCCTGTTAGGGTTTCTCATCTGTGACAGGGCTGAGGTTGAGCTCCAGAAAGCAGGCTTAATCCCTGTAGACCCAGGCCACATGCATCACACGCAGCACCGCGGGCCGCACCATCAGGCCGCGTGGTGAAGGAGTTACAATGGTTGTTCACAGCGCTCGCGGCACAGCTGCCTGTGTGTGCGGATTTGACAGACGCTGATTGGAAAGGGTCAGCTCGTGAGAGACTCTGAGACTCTCTGCAGAACTGTGGTCGCTGACGTTTTTCTGCTTGTTGCCAGGCCTTTCCGGCTTCCAAAGCTAACCCCACTCTCCAACGGGATGAGACAGTCACAGGAAAATCCGGCAGAAGTCGCGCTGGCTGGTTCCATACTAGGTGGACGCGTGTGGGTCACTGGTCGTAAGCTGCCGATCAGAGGAGGGTTAGAGGTAAGCATGCTCTCCGTGCAGCTGGCAGGACACCCACTCTCAGGAACGGAGCCAGTGTTAGACGCCGTAAGTGACTGCACAGATGACACCAGGGGCACAGGTGACAAACACCCACACACAAAGAAATGCAGCCTCTGGGACAAAACTGGCATAATATTGTGCCTGTGCCTGTGATGACCACCGAACGGGAGAGGTACGCTACAGCTACAAGATGCTAGACGAGACGGTCATTTCTAAGTATATTTTAGAAAAAGTCAGTGATTTTAAAAAATACTCATGGTAGATAATGCTAAACTGAAAACTTCAGGACACAAAACTAAACATAAGTTTACGCTTATATAAAACATGCGTAAATATAATCACAGGTACATTTACTAAAAAATTCTCCCAAAGAAAACAGAAAAAGGCATTTAATGACTTTGAGGTTTGATTCAGAATTAGAGATGATTTTATTTTCTTTTTATGCATTAATATTCTCTCAAGTTTTAAATACTATTATAAAATTCATTTTGAAAAATGCCAGGTAACATTTTCAAGGCCCTAAAATTCACACGGTGTAAGTACTTTAACTGCCATTAAGTTTCTTCTTTATATCTGTAATCCATTCCCTCCAATCATCAGGGTCTAATAACTTCATGTTCATTTTAAATTTTTGTCAGGAGAATTTCAAACCCAAATATAACTTGCTTTTCGCTTCTACTTTTAGGAAACACCCTTCCCATTGGCCCTGTTGTCCACCCTCAGCCCTTGGCAAACGCTAAGCTACTTCCTGTCTGTATAGATTTGCCCGTCGTGCGCCCTTCTTCTCAGTGGAATCACCGGATGTGGTGTTTTGTGACTAGCTTCTTTCGGTTAGAGTATTGCCTTCAGGGTCCTGCATTTTTACTTCATTCCTGTTTATTGCCAACTAATATTCCCCTTTCTAGATATACCACATTTCATTTATTCATTAAAATAGAAATGGATAAGAGCCAAGTGCCGGAGGAATTACAGAGGCGATTTCGCTGTCCAGCTGTTCCTTATTCAGACTTCAGACCACAATCCCAATTCCAAAAGCAGGTGGTACTGCCAATTCTGGAACCTTCTGAAGATTCCATGGAATAAATGGGGTCATGTTGCAGCTCTCACCTTAAGAAGCTGCTTTCTTAGTTCTTGTAACTCAGGAACCACTTCCTTAGCTGAAGTTCAGCTTCCGTAATTCACTGTTGCTGTCTTGTACCTCCCTCACTCTGCCCTGGCTGATATATGTCTCTTAACAATCCCTTCACTATCTTTTTAGTGGTTTGTCCAGGGAGCACAATATAAATGTCCTTTTTCTGCACATGATCGTCACTCAGAAAGCCAGCCAGGGTCCCTCTGACTGCACGGGTTCTATCTATGTATGCGGTCGCTGTGCACAATGAACGCGCGCAAACACTCACAAACAGTGTAAAACGTTATCTGTAAGTACCTGCGCCATCGACCGCTCGTATCTGTCTCATAGCACCAAGTGACTTTGTCCATGCTGAAACAGAGGTATCCTGTGCCACATAACTGGTTCTATCAATCACGCAGAAATTAAAACGGCTGTAGGTAAAAATGGCTGGCTATTTACCTGTCGCCAAGTTGGAACTGCGCATGCACACCTCACCATTCATTATCAAATGCAACATATTTCATTAGCAGGATTAAAACAAGAAATGAAGGAATCAGTCGTCCACCAATCTAGTTTGGTAACTAACTGCAAGAGGCTAAAGTGAAAAAGAGATGGTGTATTTCTTTAAGAAGACACCTAGAGGTCACGACCCCACAAATCCACTCTCCGCGTCCCAATCTCCTCTGTAAATACATGACTTAACCTCTAAGTTTCAATTTCATCCTCCATAGAATTTGTATTGATTTACAAATAAACTCATTGCACGGCGTCCAAAAGAGGAAAATGATGCTGACCTGCATGATGGAGAAGGAAACGTAATCGTGAGGCACTGCGGGGACACACCACCGTCAAGTTCACACACAGAGGTCAGTGTTCCCTCGGACGCGCTGTGGGCGAGACCCTGCAATGGAGCAGGTCCCGTCGACTGATTTTTGGCAAAGCCTCACTCCTTTCTGCAACATTTCCGGTTGCTAAATGTGGGGTGTAGCTATTACCTACTCCCTGAGGTTTTGTGGAGGTTTAAACAAATACAGTCACGTAAAGATACTAAATAACACCCAGGTCAATAAATATTCATGTTAAGAGGAATTAAATATACAGTAATTGCCATGTTCCTTAAAGAAACTTTAAGGGCAAAGGCATCCGTATTTGTGCACCATGAAAGTGTTGGGGACCGAAGCGAAGCCCTGCGATGAAGTGTCTGATCACATCACCTCCCAGTTAGACAGTTCGGACCAAGCTTCCTAACCTCCATGCACCAAGTGCAACCCCTGGGTCACTGACTTGGAAACTACAGTTGTGAGGGACAATGCTAGAAATACTGGACGAACTTCAAAAGGATATTGTTACTTGGTTCATGCATTGTTTTGAAAATTAAATGAACTAATTTAAAACGCACATTTAAGAAGCATCTTTTTCCACTTCTCTCTCTTTTTTTCCCATTTTTATTACAGCAGGCCTCAGAGCTTCAACCTGGCCATGTTGTTATAAAACCATGTCAGCCCCAAAAGATACATCAAAGAAGTAATGTGGTTCGCCTCCCTGTTCTCTGAAAAGCCAATATAAATAAGTGAGAAATAATCTAGGTAATAGAATTTTTAAAAAGCAGCAGGTATGTCAAAACACTGACAGTAAGAGCAATAAAAACTCAGAGTCTTAAGTAGCCAAACATTTTGAAAAGCACATTAATCTCATCAGTATTCTAGAGACCATCTATGAAGACGGCTCGTTACTGGTCCTTAGGGGACAGGGGTCCATAAACCAGTTCTGTAAAGTAGTAAAAGCAGAGCAAATGCTTTAGGAGTTGTGGGACGCATCACGTCTCTCCAAACGTGTCAGATCCATTCTTACTCAGTTTGGGTCCCACGTCGCTGCCGGTAGGGCGACCTTTGTCAAAAACATGACGGTGCGGCCTCATGGGCCTCAGTCACCGGATCTGGCACCTTGGGACTTCTGGCTCCTCCCCAAAGTCAGAATGACCGTGACAGGTGAACGTTTTATGCATTCAGGACACCGAGGCGGCCACGACAGCGCCACTACAGACACACACAAAAGAGGACTTCCGGAACGGCTCCCGAAAGTGGCCGGAACGATGGGACACGTGTATTCGAAGCGAGGGGGAGTGTTGTGAGGGGGTCCATGGCCCTGTGTCCTTTACTGTGATAACCTGTTTTCAATTTAAACCTTCACCGTATTTTTTTTTCACACCTGCCGAATGGCAGACATCGCTGAAGCCACTGCAAAGAACCAGACAGCAGTGTGCACACTCAGCAGGCCACTGGCTTCGCTTCTGCTGCTGTGCTTCAGCCGAGGGCGCACACGTGAGTGCACGCACGTGTAATTCAGGGTGCAAGTGCTAAGATGTGGACAAAAAGCACGACGCTCACAAGGACAGCAGCTGCCCGCGTGGCCTCAGTGGTGAGGGAAAAGGAAGGTTCTGGAGGCAGTGAGCTCACATTGAAAGTGGATGCATCAGGAAAGGGGTGGAGGATTCAGAGAGAAGAAACCAAGGTCAAGGGCAGCATTGGATGGGGAAGAGAGAGCCTGGCAGAACTCTCTTCCGGCAGAAGTATTCGTGGTGGAAAAGAGAGACAGGCTTGGGAGTGGGTGGGGGGGGGGGATACACAAGGACAGAGCATTAAACAAGCGACAGCTGACGGTCTCAAGTCTCTTTAGGGACAAGACACTCTGTCCACCGAAGGCGGGGGGACCCAGAAGCGTGCTAAGCACGTGAGAACCACCAGGAGACACGCGCTTCCAAAAACGCCGGAGAAGGAAGCGTCCGTTTCGATCTCGAGCGCCAGTCCCCACACCACCGTGCCACCACCCTGCGGCCGATACAGCAGCTGTGACACCAGGAGCCGCCTAGGAAACCCCGGGCCTGTCTGACTCCTATATCTGCAGGGAACGAAATTCACCTCCGCTGGGAGCGGGCGGCAACGTGCATGCGCGACGCGGGAGCTGAGATCCTCCTTTCAGGTCGGCCATTGTCCTGGAACCTCGGGCAAGTGGCATGGTAACGTTCAAACACGAGCTTCTTCAAACGTCAGGCGACAGGGACACACCCATGGCTTAAGTTTGTTGTAAAGATTACTGAGCTGACACAGGGAAGTCAGCCCAGTGGGGTGCCAACCACGCGACAGCCATTCAGTGTGTGCTGAGAAACGGTGTACGTACTGAACCATCTAAAGACACAACAGGTCATCATTTCGGGGTAGTGAGTATTGGTGGGAAGGGTTTTTAGTCAAAGAAAGAAGGTTCTCCCATGCTTGGTGCACAGCCCCCTACCCACCCCCGACCACCTGTGAACAGCGGTGTTTACCTTCAACAGTAGTGGGAAATTACAGCAACATGCCATGATACTCGGCCACGTTTCAATAATAAAAGTTTAAAATTAGTACTATAATTCATTTGCTATTATGTTTAAATAATAGCTACTGGGTTTTTTTTTTATTATATTCCAATAGTAGCATTAACTATTAATCCTCTTATATTTAAAAGAAATATGTGGGTTTCCTTAACCAATTAGCCAGTGCAAGAGAATGAAATCGGCCCTGCGTCGACATTTTATTTCCCAGCACGACGCGTGGGCTGCCATCAGTCTCGGGTGGGCATCTGGCCTCTAGTCTAAGAATGTGTCTCACAAGCTCACTCGGAACAGAACCCAGCTTTCAGAGCCTGGAGGGTAAGTTTACTCTGATGGGGATTAAGATGTAGTTTTCGGAATGATGGCTAATAGAACTTGCTTTAATTACAGAGGTTTTGCTTAATCACTTCAAGTGTTCTCAGTATTTCGAGACTCCATAACATCTAAAAGAGTGAGATCTGATGTAGAATTTAAAGTGTGTTCGATGGGTGAAACTCATTTAGCAGACACACAGATCAGCCAGTACCTTTAATCCGCATTAAAGTAAACAGCCGCCAGCCCCAGTAGTACCGCAGGGGAGGTAGGACTGTGGCCCTCAGAGTCAAAGACACAAGAAGAGGTCAAAGTGGATGCCGTGAAGGTAAAGATTATCATCACGTGTCACCTAAAAACCTTTAAACCCCGTGCTGCAGAAGATGCCATAAAAAACATAAAAGACACATGAGACTTGCAGGAAACTGTAACAGAGATGTGGAAAGGAAGCACTTAAAGGGTAAGCCATTACTAAACAACATTCTCTGTGTTGGGGGATACCTGTATTTGGCAGTGCACACGGGAAAAACATAGGAGGATACACACTGTCGACACGGCTGTCTCGGGGTATTAACTAGGTTAATGGGGAGAAGACCTGAGTGACTTCCTCACTGACCACAGTAACACCAGTGACGTCTGAATTATTTAGGCAAGTTTGTATCACTTTGTAATTTCAAAGATGTGTACTAGCAAAATCTGTAGCAGGCCAGCACAAGTGACTCCAAAATCATGTCATCTGTGTCACAATTTTCAATGTAAAGCTTGAATCACAGGGACTCATTGAACAATACAATGCAAGTAACCAAATGGTCTACCGGAATTCCTTGCACTGAAAGAACATATACGTCGAAGAAATAATGGATGATGGAATCAAGCCCCAGTTATAAGAAAAGGAAGTTACATCATGCTCAGAAATGTATGTCTTTAAAAAAGAATATATCCGTTAATTTAAATATAAGAGCGGTTGCTGACCACTACTTAAGTGTCGGACATTGTACTCAGCCCCAGGAAAGTACTGATAACATCCAGATCTTCAAGAGAGGAATAATTTCTTGGGGTGAAAGATGAAAACACAGAGAATCACAATCCATACATCAAATGTCTCACTTTAGATAGTGGCAATAATTGTGCTTAAAATAAGCATACTATAAAATTCTAAATTTATAAAGAAAATGGACAAATAGCTAAAGTATCCATCACTGAGAAATTAGAGAATACATTCCATGCTTAGGTATGTCTATCACTTCAAATTCTTAGGGGGAAAATAAGTTAATAAAAATACTATTAAATTACCTCTCACCTTAAGAATTATGGCAATAATTTGGAATTCTTAGTAACAATGGGAACTATGTCCTGACTTTAATAATACATGGACTCAACAATTAACATAATTTAAAATATGTTGATAGGAGGATTTTCCATTTGCAAAATACAACAGGGTTTTTATTCAAATAATAAATTATGTTCACAGAAAACCGAATGGTTCATCCAACTCCCGTAAATTATTGGTATTATATAACTTATTGGCTAAATATGAAACTTTAAGCCAGAGTAAAGTAATAGCTCCTGTTGAAAGAACTTCTCTTAGATACGAAGTGAGTCAATGTGAGAGAAAAGGTGAGGTCCCCTCAGTGACAGTGCACCCGCCACTGAAGCCCAGGCCCTTCGACGGAGGACACGATGAAGCCATAATCACATCAGTGAACTCAGGCTGGATTGAAGTTTACAGGTGGGTCTAACTTCATTAAGTTTCTCGCCCTTATTACTGCGGACACAGGGAGATGGCAGGTGAGTGTAGAAATTAATCCATTAGAGTGAACAGGTTTGCATTTCAAAGTATGTTAATTTCGTTTCTACTGTGTCAGCTTTAATTTGTCACTGAACCTAAAATGGGATAATTGTGCTGGCGTTTAAGTTCTCATACGGAGCCGAGGTTTTTCCTAGTTTTGTGAAATTACATTGAGATTCTGTTGACACTGTTTAATGTATTACAAGGTAACATGTGTTGAGACTTGGCTCCCAACATGTCAAGTTAAATCAAAATATAAATAAATTCAGCGGCATCTCCGTGGTGATGTTTGCTTGTTATGCTGTAAATAGATAATGTGTGGAACCCCTGCCTTTAACCTGAAATTATACTAACTGCCTTACCCATAAAAGCAGTATTTGCTGGTAATATCGTGAATGTTCACTGTACCAAACCCACAAATACCATGATGCTTCATTTTAGAGGGGAGAGTGGAGGGGTAGCTTTGCCAACACGGACAAATACAGACACCTGCTAAAAACCAGGGCTAAATTCAAGGATGCTATTCCTCTGATAACTGCCTTGGAACAGTCAAGATGGAACGAAACGACTTTGAACAGGAAGAGCACAGGAATGTTGATACTCCAAGTACCTCCTGTTTCTACACGTGTCTCCATTCCTAAGTTGTTTCAACTTAGGAAGGATATTGTTTTTATCAGTCACATCTTACAGACAAAGTAGTGCGGTGTGATAAGCAGGCAAAGAAGGGACATGAACCCAGAAGACCTGTAATGTGACTGCGTACATGTCTCTGTAGCGATTGAGTAACATGTAAGACCAAACAAAGGCTAGCCATTCTGAATCCCACACTCACCCCTACCCCTCTGATAATGGCATCCACCTTATGAAACCATTTACTTAGAATAATTTAGTACCTGCTCCCCATGAAAGAAAATGTTTGACACCTGCCTCAAAACACCACGGGGAAAAGAAACCTCTATTTAATAGGTAACAAGGACAACTCTTTTAGAAGAAGTTTCAAAATATTTTATACTGTATAAATATTTTAGGTATTTTGTTTACAATAGATTTTTAATACACCTATTGTGCTTGTATCCAGGCCTAGAATTAAATGTCTTTAACACTTCATGGATTTTTAGTTTCTTCCTAAATACCTCATCAAAATAATACAAACTAATTAGATTTCCTTTATTACAGCTGTCACACTAAATTAGTACATTTCACTCACTGATGTTGTGTTGAAAATTTCAAGTTTATTAGCAAAGAAAGTATTCATCATCTAAATATAGGTTTAGTTTCCCATGCATGTATACTTCTTTCCCCTTTTTTATCCCTTATTACAATTAATTTGTGACTTTCTTCTCTTGCTTATTATTTTCCCTGGTTACTCTGAGCTGGTTGTGTGTCATCTGAGCTG
This sequence comes from Lyroderma lyra, assembly GCA_004026885.1. Classification (NCBI taxonomy): domain Eukaryota; kingdom Metazoa; phylum Chordata; class Mammalia; order Chiroptera; family Megadermatidae; genus Lyroderma; species Lyroderma lyra. The sequence goes on along the minus strand of PVJL010015172.1, from coordinate 10,624 downwards.
TTTTAAAGAATCAACTTTTGTTCTGATGTATGTCTGTTTCCAATCTCATTAACAGTCATTGTTTCATGTTATCATTTCTATTTTGGTGTTAGTTATTTTTCTTACTCCTGTAATTAAAGACTTAGCTCATTAACTTTCAATCCTCATTTTTAATATGAATATTCAATGTTATATGTTTTCCCTCTAAATACCACTTTGAGAACAGTGCCCATATTTAATATGTGGCAATTTAACAACTGTCTCCTTCAATATTTTCTAAAATCAGTTGTATTTTTTAACTCAAATTATTTAGAATTTTGTTTTGTTATTTCCAAATATATATACATTTTCTTGTAGTTTATTTTCACTATTGATTTCTAAGTAAATTATTTTATGTCCAGGAAATCTAAAATTTGTTAAAGCTAGCTTAATGATGTTGAATGCAGTCAATTTTAATGAGAAGTTCTATGGTGATTAACTCAAATGAGAATTTACTAATTAAGACAGCAATGTTCTCTGTGCAGCTATTATTAACATGAGTACATTTATTCATAAAGAAAGATTTTTTTCTTATTAATTTCTGATTTTCGAGGTCTTTGTTACTTGCAGAGAAAAATAATCCTAATAACTGTAATCACGAAGTGATGATAATGAAAAGAAGGTATCTTTCTCTGTGATTTAATGATTTAAAGACTTAATGATTCAACAATTTTACATAATAACTTTTCATGACAAAATTTCTCTGCTGAGTTTTATTCTCTGCTTATTTAAAATGATTTTTATACTTCACTCAGGTCCAAAATAGCAACTGTATGTCAAGTGAAATGATCGCCAATAATTTTACAACACATTAGGTGCTTCTTAAAACTTGTCGGCATTGCCATACAGGTGTTTTTAGCTAATATCAGTTACTGTTGTTTGTTTGTTTTTTAATAATCACATTATTCTACTCGAAACACAGAACTGGCACCCAAAGTCAAACCTAGCATTAGAGCAAATATCTTTCATAAATTCATTTTTAGAGAACATTTGTTACTCAAGCTGGTTTAAGTATCTGAAATACCTATTAAGGCTGAATCATGATCGTTTCACGGAGTAGATACTGTTACTGGAGGTCCCACGTGAACCAGAGATAAGGGGGCAGCCCCTCCCACACGGACTCGCGCCCCTTCAGTTACCGGTGAGCACAGGCGTTCATTCTGCTGCCTGAACTACTGGACCCCGGTAAACACCAATTACTCTCAGCACAGTGCTCACCACACGGACTACGATCAGTGTGACGGAAAATTCGTTCGGAGCCGTGAATTCAGCAAACTTCCAGAAAGTTCACTGCAAATGCCCATTTCTACACAGGCTTAGTTTTGACATTGTCACCGGTATTAGGAGTGCAATCAGCATTAAAAGGAAAAAAAGGCACGAACGACTCGGGTTTGTCTGAACGAGGGGGTAGCTCATTTTGGTAAGCCTCGTAATTCCTGTGCTGTGAGAGGAGGCAGGGAACGAGGGAGAAGCCAGACCCCAACGAGCTGGCTGCCATCAGAGCATTCAGAACAGCCATAAGCGGTGGAGCACGTCACCTTGGACAGATACCCTGAGGGGCCGGGAAAGTCACAAAGATGTATTTGTAACGACTCTTTCACACTCAAAGGAGACCAGTCTGCATCGTATACTGTGCTGAGAAACTGCAGATATTCTAGCTCTTTCTGTGCTCCATGTGCTTAACACACACATACTGACACAACTCCCCCAGGGCATGTGTATTCCAGGCTAATTTCGTAACAGAAGGTTGTGTTATTTTTTGAAATAGGCTCTCCCTACCCTTGAGCTCTGGACATCACGTTTTGACGATGCGACTTGTAAGTGGCAGTCATGAGTGTGTCCCCAGCAGAAGCTTTAAGAGTCACTGTGTGCCCTATGTGCTCTTTAACTCCTTCTCCTCAGAGCTCAGCACGGGCCCCGGTGGAGACCCACGCATCTGCCTGTGCCCCAGAGTGGACACGGGACACAAGGGGCCAAGGAGGCGCTGTCACTCCTCCCTTTGGTAAACAGGGATGTTAATTGCAGTCACCCTTCTCCATGCAACGTTATAAAGTGATGCAAAGGCTCCCTGAGGGATTAGTGTGCACACAGGATGGGAAACCGCAGGTCAGTCTTTGAAATTTGAGTTCCCAATACAGTGCCTAACGCAGAGAGATTCAGGTGTGGAAAGAACACAACGTCAGCCCACCCAATTTCATTCATCGAAATCCAATGATAACAAAGTGAGCTGCAAACGTCTCACGGTGCAAAGCACTGAAAATCAGCATTCCACTTTACCAAGCAACTTGGGTTGGTATTTGGAAAACACTTCTAAGGATTTCTCCCTGGAGAAAACATGGCATGGAAGTAAGCATACCTACGTTCACCTGCGTATGTTGTCCTATGGATAGCTACCTACACACCAAACCAGACACACGCACGCACACACTGATAGAGCTACGCTGTCCCTTATATTCTGGGGTTTGGGGTTCTCACTAATCGGGAGCTGACATGATCTTCAGAAGTTGCGTAACCTGCTGCGAAACGTGATTCGCACAAAAGCTGATGGAAACGACGTAGATACCAGCGCACGCTGGCATGACAGGATTAGGTACACCTTCCCATCACACTGTTAAAATACAAATACTGAGAAGGAGGGCAGAGAGATGGAAAGGAAATCCATGCCCAGCACGTCGACCTCACCCTGCACTTAAAGCCGGAGGTGAGCGCAGCAGGGAGAAAAGGTTTTGCGTCTATCACGGCGCCGGCTTTACAGGAAAGCACATCCGGGTAAGCTGATGCACTGAGAGCTTTACTTCCTACAGAAAGCGGGTCTCCGGAAGTCCATTCCAATTCAGACAAAGAGGAAAGGTTGTATTTTGTTTTCGTTGGTGCCGTCAGCATCCATGTCATAACAGCCCACGGAGTAGAGATGGTTAGAAGATGTCCCAGGAGCGAGGGAGAGCCTTGCGCGTCCTGCAAGACCGAGCACGCAGAACAGCCTCCTTCATCACACAGGAGGTCACGGATCGCATTTCAGAAGAAAAAATCGATTTAATGCTGGCAAGCACGGCACTTGAGAACTAGAACGAGTAACTCGGTGACTAGGTCAGCAGTGCATGACATCACCTAAGTGCCACACATGAGCATTCTCCTTTTTATTTCATTAAATGTTTTTTATTGTTAAGTGCATCAGGGTGACACAGGTCAGCAAAAACTACGTAGGTCCCAGGTGTACAATTCTGCCGTACAGCGTCTGGGTGTCGCATTGTGTGCTCATGACCCACTCAAACGTGGTGATGGAAGGAGAACTGACTCTGGGTGCTGAACGCATCCAAAAACACAGCAGCCAGAGCTACTGTAAGAGGGGACGTCAAGTGACTATCGACTGAAATGCAACAGCGAAAAGACACGCAGGCCGTTGACACGGTGACATGGAGACGATCGCACGAGGCTACGGGCAGGATCAATACACAGTTTTAGAAAGGTAATGCAGGTGCTCGAGTCCAGCAGTGACGACCTATGGCTGTGATTATTAGCTTTGATACTCGCGGAAGGAGGGGAAAAACATAGCAGATCCCTCAACGAGCTCGTGAGTAAAGACTGTGGCTATAAGTTCTTGAAGTACAGTCAGAAAACCGGAATGTACAGTTAGAGCTCAAGGCCGATAGCCCAGCTCCGGTACCACGCTAAAACTCTGGGAGGTGCGAGTGCAGCGTGCAGCTTCTACCGCAGCAAGCACGTGTCGCAAGGCAATTCTTCGCCCTCGTGTTTGAGCAGTTCGCGTGTGCGTGTGAGCCAACATCCACATGTACACGAGGGCTGTCCAGAAAGCACCCAGCCCTGCGACATGAAGAGGAGAGGCACTGATGGCTGGATGCTTTCCGGACGGCCCTCACACTGCGCCAGGCCCTGCAGGGTTAGCGGGGCTCAGATCCTTTCTCTAGTCCTTGTTTTTGACACTCTGGACGGTAGGTTTTAACGGTGTTGTGAGCAGCCCTGAGCTTCCATGAGGGGTACAGGACAGCGCATCCATTGCTTCACAATAGGCATTGTGGGTACACATACAGGTAATTTTACAGTAATATATTATTTCAACAAATAATTATTGAAAACGAACTCTACTTAACGGGGGTGATAACACTCATCCTCAAGAAATCTGTATCTGGAGGGAAAGACTGTCAAAAAATGGTATTTTTAAAACAGCACAGACTGTCCTTTGGGAAATACGTGTATTTTTAGCTCTTTGTTTTGGAAGCAAACGTACAGCGCCTGGAGCTTTTCTCTCAGGAAGGCACTGACACCTCACGAGCTGCTGCCAATGTCCTCCTGAGAACCGCGGGTCTGAGAACTGGGGTGCACGATAAATCTCCCCTTTAGGGAGCGAGGACTCCCGGTGAGCAGCGTGGACACCTTCCAGGCCGTAAAAATGAGTTACACGGCCGCCGTCTCGTCGTGCAAAATTTACTGCCGCGGTAATTCACAAGGCGGGCGTTTCACGGAAAAGACGCGGCCCCCTCCAAGCGCGTTTCTGCTTTCCGGGGGTCAGTGTGCGCCCCCTGATCGCGCCTCATTGACGGGTCCGCACGACCTCACTGCTGAACCCCAGGAACCCTAACTTAACGGCACTCATCTAACAGAATGACTCGAGGGGGCCCAGGGACAAGGCTTCTCCCCGGTCCAGCCTGCGACTCCCACCTGCTCTCACCTCAAGGCTCAGAACACAGGAGGTCGTCAGAAAGTCAGCATGCTGCGAGCCGACCAGAGGGGTATTTTCTTCCCGAGGAAACCAAAAACATTGTTTCTTTTTTTCTTTTACCTTGTGGTGACTCCTAAAAGATGTCATCAATAACGTCCCCTCTTCCACAGGGTCGCCAGCTGTTCACCGGCCTTGCAGGAGGGAGCCGTCTTGGAGCTTAACAGCAACAGGAAGACAGATGCTTGTCTTCCAGTTTTGAAATGTAAAAGTCTCAGGATGAGACTCATCAAGTAAATGGGTCCAAGTTCAAGGGCCAACATTTAGGCAGCTGTTATTTGAATGCACGTGGTCTGATTTTGGAAGCCCACCCCCACTTTACTTACTAGTCCAAACAGACTGGAATTAAGAGTGTCCAGCACATGGTGACGAAGGAGAACTGACTCGGGTGGCGAGCACACGCGCAAGGCGCACGATGCAGGGTGGAATCGTGCAGCTGGAACCTATGTGATTTTACTAACCAATATCACCCTGACAATTTAATAAGAAAATAAAAAAAGAGAGAAAAGACAAACTTCATTCTGCAAATCATTTTCAACATATGCATGGCTTGTCCATTTCATTGGCTCTTAAACTTCAGTATTCAGCATTTTTACATTTTTAAGTACTTTCTTCTCCCTTGAAAGGATCCTTAAAATGTCTGCATTTCACTGGTCAATTTTTTTTTCTTAAAAGAAGCATTATCATTTCAACAGGACTTTAGCCTATGTCAAGTTATAATTAACATTGCAAATAACACACCACTGCTCTCTGCATTCTCAATAATCTTAGAAAAAGGAATATGAGAGTTTGAAATGTCTGTACAACTCAAGTCACAGTGTTGTCAGTGTTAGTACCTGATGACACTTAGGATCTCTTGAGATATAAAACTGAATTCATTACCCTTTGGACTATGAAATGATACAATTTCTTATGAAAATTAAACTGATGATCTCTTCGTTGGTACCTACCTACACAGCAAAACTTGGGCACTGACCCCTAATGACATTAAAACGTTAAATATAAAAGAATAAATGAGTTATGAAAAACTACTGTATCCACACATGCAATATGAAAACCGTGCTGGCATCCTGTTTCATGCAAACATTCTCAGTGAGAAACTTTGTTTTCTCCGGTGTCTATCCATCACTCAAAAGGGCACACTGTTCATTCATAACAGGTAATTTGCAGCCGAAATGGCTTTCCTTTAGGATGTGGTTCTCTGGGGGAAAAGCTACTCACATTTTGGAGACCCTTTAACATCGCAAACTAGGGGTAAATGCTGAGAATACAAATTTAGACTTTATTACTGGAAATATGAGTTTGAACAATTAAGTTCGCGAAATCATCATAGAAAAATTGCTACACACCTCACTGCTGAGTATCACTATGGTCACCTTTGAAGGACGCCCCTTGGGAAGCTGTGCACCAATGGCAGTGCCTGGTCCCCTCTTCAAAGCAGTTGTGGAACTCTTTCTCTGGAATGGCCATCAGAGCTGTCGTAACCTTGCCAAGGTCATGACACTTCCTGAGTTGTTTGGACAGTGCTGTCAAAGTAAGTGCATGGTGCAAGTTCACAAACTTAATTGCCAGATTTGGGGGACGATGACAGCTCTGACGGCCATTCCAGAAAAAGAGTTCCAACACTGCTCTGAAGGGTGGACTAGGCGCTGGCATCGGTGCACAGCTTCCCAAGGGGAGTGCTTCGAAGGTGACTGTAGTGACATTGTAGCACTTTTTGTAGTATCAGTTCATGAAATTAATTGTGAAGAATATTCTAGAAAACAGCACACAACATGCAATTAGTCAAATACAGCTCGTGACCTCTGACATGAAATACAGAACTATTACCAAACAAGAAACTGTGGCCTAAATTAAGGGCCGAGGGGAATTGTCTCTGGTGGGAATTTGCTATTTTCTCTCCTTAAACTGAAATACTGCAAAAGTCCCATCTATTTCTAATTTGGTTCTGCATTTTCAGGGAGAAGAGGAAACCTGTCCATGCCTTCTGTGTGCTTGGACCTATGCACATACTCTCCTATCCAGCCCTCACAGAAATTCCGTAAGGTGGGTGCTTTCAACATTACTATTGGAGGAAAACTGGACTTTGAAGAGATATGAAGCAACACAAACAAAGCAGGCAGGGGCTAAACCAGCAGTCCACAACTTTTCTGGCACCAGGGACTGGTTCCAAGGAAAACAATTTTTCCACAGATTGGGAAGATGGGGGAAGGGGGATGGTTTCAGGATGATTCAAGCATATCACATTTATCGTGCATTTTTCTATTACTATTATTGTCACATTGTAATATATAAGGAAGTAGTTATGCAACTCACTTGCCACTATAAAGGCTGCCACCAGATGCAGCTTAATTGTCACTTGCCGCTCATTGACAGGGTTTTGATGAGTCTGCAGGCAATGATGATGGTCTCTGTGCGGTCAGACCTCCCTGCTCGTGTCCATCTGTACTTGCAGCCACTCCCCAGCGCTGGCATCACCGCCTCAGCCCCCCCTCAGACCCTCAGGCATGAGGTTCTCATAAGGAGCCGCAGCCTAGATCCCTCCCATGAGCAGTTCACAGGAGGGTTCGCTCCTATGAGAATCTAATGCCCATGCTGATCTGACAGGAGGTGGGGCTCAGGCAGTGATTGACAGGAGGCGGAGCTCAGACGGTGACTGACAGGAGGCGGAGCTCAGGCCCTGATTCCAGGGACAAGGAGCAGCTGCAAATACAGATGAAGCTTTGCTCCCTGGCCTGCGCTCACCTCCTGCTGTGCGGCCAGTTTCTAACAGGCCACGTACTGGTACCAGTCCATGGCCTGGGGACTGGAGACCCCAGGGTAAACTACAGAGCGAGAGGCACCTCCCCTGTCCAGAGGTCCCAGCGAAATGTCTCCAGCTCAGCCAGAACCTACTGGCATTGGGGACTTAGTGGGTCCAGAGCTACATCTGTGATACGATCCCTTGTGGATCCCGCTAAATGGTTGGAAAGGTGCTTGTCCCTGCCCACGGCACTTGTACAAATCATCTCACTCCTTTCATCACCCTGATTTCTCAGACACCATGGCCATTCCAGGCAGAATGACTCACTATTATTTGGGGTTCTCTGAACCAAATGGAGAACCTTGGCTTTCCTGAAACAGAAGCATGAGACAGGATGTGCACTCAGCAGACTCATCACAAATTGTTCGTGTGGGGCGCGTGTGGTCTCGCTGCTGTTTTCTCACAGAGGGCGTGGGTGAGGCTACGCCGACCGTATATCACACATCACACACCGGGAATGTCAAAAAATGCACCCACGGTTTAAGAGACGCTGTCTACGAATTACACAAATACCCACGGTAATCTCTTCTAACTGGAGAAGTCCAGCGTGACTTGTATTCATCTTCTGTTATTGGCACGTATTGAGTATTGCAACTTTCACACAGTCTTTTCATTTCTTAACAATGTGAACACATTTTGGGGCACCTTCTGTCCGTTGTGAGGTGCATGTGTTTGCCTCATATTCTTGGTGACATGTTACTGGCTCTCCTTCTGTTATGCGTTAACAGTGTGAAGTCCACAGAATTTGAAAAAGGGCAAAAGAGTTCCCCTTCCTGTACTTGTGTTTTTTTCTTTTAGATAAGAAAATCCTGAGGGTGCATGGGAGGGCGGCATCTCCAGTTCAGATTAAGAATCGCATGAGCCCCCGACCAAGGAGGGTCAAAAAAGTGCTCTTTTATACTGAGAATTATGTTACTATTGGCCCCAAAATACTAAGTTGCTTGTGAGGTTCTAGGATGACTCAGCGAGTAAATGGAAAGTGGTGCTTTTTCTACTTGGTGACTCACTCAGTATAAAGGGTTAACCATTATTTATTTTACCGACTCGTTTTAATTCCTGGGGCATCTCAAGTGAGCACTTCGTTCAACAGATCATAAATGATAGAAAGGTTGGGTGGTGACAAAAAAAGAACACCAAGAGCGACATAATTATGCACAAAATGGGAAGTACGATGGGAATTTTGCCTGAATAAAAGCAACAGAAACTGCACGACCTGTCGCACTTAAGGATATGTGAAAGTGCACTGTGATAACAAATATCATTTGTTTGTGCAGCTAAGTAGCGGTGCTTCTTCCTATGTGGTCAAATAGCCGCTGAGGTCCTAAAGAATTAATCACTAATTCATGAAAATGAGGCAGCGACAGTAGGATCCCCGAACGGTTGTTACAAGATCTTTTATAACTTAGCAGGGCCACCGTGTCCTTCAGTAAGGTTTACAGGGTGGGACGGGCAGGATACAGAAGTCTATGAAAGCAGCGCAGTCACAGACACGACCCAGGGGATTACTGAGAAATGCATAAACACTGGAGAAGCCAGCCCCCACGAGGGCGAGGACTTCCCACCGCAACGCCTCCTCATGCCAACACAGTGTTGCCAGTCCGTTCCCCTGCAAGGATGAAAAGTAAACTGTATCAAGCATTACGAAGAGAGGATGATGGGCCCCACCAGCAGTGCCAGTCTGCACCAGGGACAGGGCATTTGCCAGTGGTGTATGTACATCCGTCTAAGGCATTTCATCCAAAAATGAAACTTCTAAAAACGTCCAATTCCCAGTCAGAGTTCATGGAGAGTTTTAAGCAACATAATATCATAATTACAAAGCAACAGATGATGTCTCCCAGGCCGCAGACATGGCCTGGGAAGCAGCTGCAGGGCGAGCCCGCTAACAGGTATCTCCACATGAAACACGCGTGTAGTCAGCATTTCATTGCTTTCTGACCCTCGCCGAGGACTCCTGCGATGACACAAGCTTACCAATTAAGTCAGAGTCCCTCAATTTCCCTTTTTAGTGCAGCTTATATTCCTAACACTTTGTTCATCTGAAGAAACGTAACAGGTATCATTGCCTTTTAACTGGAAAGGAAATTCAGCTTATACAGTTGAGCTGGCAACTCAACAGTCTTACTGACGACCTTTCCCGCCCCCTTAAGAAAATCGTTGTGGGGTCACACTTAAATATCAGAAGGGGAGAATCACAATGAGGCTGTCACAAAACAGTGCCAGGGAGAAGCCAACACACAGGAAGGTCTGTTTGCACTTTGCGGGGAAAAGCCCCCCAAAACAAGAACCATGCCTTGTCACACTCTTCATGACGGTACATACCGTTACCCATAAACTCGCAAGCGCCGAGATCACCCACCGACTGCAAGAGCCGGCCTGACAGCCGGGGCCCCTGCGCTGGGGAAAGAGGTCACTGAAGCAGGGCTTCCTCCGGTGGTGGCTCCGGTTTCAGGGTGCACGTGTGTCAAGCCGAGACCCAGGGATGTCCGGTGTCCCCCGCACAGCCGCTTGCACAGAAATGCTCCGGCCGTCACGGGACAAGTGACAGCATGCAGGTGGGGAGGGAGTCAGCGGCGGCGGGCTCCGCCCCCCTGCTGCTGCCATTGGCTCTGTGAGCTTTGTCATCAGGATAATATATTTTTATTAAGTCTTCTCCTTGCAGAGGGGACTGTCATCCTAACAGCTGAAGTGACGGATAGAAGGAAGTCGCGAGCCGCACCTGAGCAGGCGATGTCAGGGGGACGGGGTCGAAGAGGTGTCTGGCCGGCCTAAGGGGCAGATGTCCTCTCCCACCAGGAAGAAGAAACACCCCAACAAGATCCCGCTCCGATCTCCGCCGTCCGGACGCCCCCCACTCCCCACCCGGGCAAACACCGGGCTTCCTTCCTTAGCCTCACGAATGCGCACCCCGTTAAAGTGCAGACAGCGCCCCGGGGTCTCGGCCGCACCTCCAGGCTGCACTGCGCTCAGTCTGCAGTGGTGGGGGGAGGCGACGGGGGCTTGTGTCGTCACCTGCCGCCCGTCAGGTGGGCAGGGGCGTGGGGAGGCCACGGGGAGCTTGTGTTGTC
>PVJL010015171.1:0-25298 GCA_004026885.1 Lyroderma lyra | reverse complement strand
GAGAGATGCCGGCCGGCCTCCCGGAGGGCCTGTGGGCTGGAGGCTCAGGGGCCAGGGAGAGGTGACTTCTTTGGCTCCGTGTCCACCGCTCTCCCATTAGCCCGCGTTTGTCCTGGAAAAGGAAACATTTTGTGATGGCATTATGTGCCCGTAAAGCCATGTGTCACCATCTAATAGCCTTTTTTGAAGTGATAAATGGATTGCGGAAGTCCTGTCCTCCTTTTCAGAGGCCGGACTGTAGGTGGGGGTGGCCTTCGGAGCCAAAGGCCTGTTACTTCTGTTCCCCTCATTTTTCTAATGGTTCCCCTTTGGCACTGCCACCTCCTCACACTTACGACTGTCAAGCAGTGTTAGGGGTTAATGCACCACTAATGACAGATTGTTGTAACTCAGCTGGCCCCGCTGGGCACGGGATGGCCAGTAACTTGAGCTTTTTTATAGCAAGACCGAGTCGTGCTGGTTCTCTCATGCCCGATGGGGGGGACCAAGTGTGGTGTGTGGGCCCATGTCACATAGCTGTTTTTCAGGATGATACGGAAGGGACATCTGTGACTTCTAGAAATCATTTCATAAAGGATGGGTAATTTTACCACTGTTCCTAAACCCTGACATTCATCATTCTCTTTCGTAACGCTTGTTTTTACAAAACCGTGCTAAGTAACTTAAGTTCTAACAATGCTTAAAACTGCCCTGGGGGGAAGTAGCTTGTGTGTGAATAGTGGCGACAGTATTATGATTAGAACGATTGGGCAGGAGTACGTGTTGGCACTGGGTGTGCTAGCTTCGCGGGAAAGCTCTCGTCGCGCCCCATCTCTTGGTATGGAAGGTAGACGAGTGTTTTTCCTAGGAAATGAGTCTGTGAGCCAAGTCTCCTTGAAAGTCAATTGAAATGTTTAATGTAATATAATAAAAAAAAGTAATAAGTGAGCACTTACATAGTTCTTGGCATTTTGGTGGACAAGTGTAACCAAAAGAGAATCTCTTGCTTCACAGAGTGGACGACCTTACAGAAGGGCATGGACACACACACACACGTCCAGCCAACGTGATGCGGGCCATACGCGTGACGCACAGAAACGTGGGGACGCAGAAGAGAGGACGTCAGCAGGGGAGGTTTAGGGAGGGAGCCAAGGAGGAGGAGTCTCCGGGCCAGGCCCCCCAGAGGCTCGTAGGACCTGGTGACATCATACTGCAGAGGCGGGAGGGGTGTTTGGAATTGGAATTACCACGTACGCTTGCCTTTTCTCCAGGTAGCCTTTATTTCTTTCCTTCTACTTAAAAACTTGTGTCACACTGGATTTCGGTCACGGTGAAGGTGGCCCTCGTCCCCGCACAACGCCGTCCTCAGTAGCACGCAGATGCTTGGTGGTGCCGCCCACCGGTTCCTCAGATTGGACGCTCAGATACAGCCTTAATGGTTAGAGAGGAAGAGGAGTCCGGGGGTGGCACGTTCCTCTTTGTTTTCGTTGTATTTGCCCCATTCTTCAGTTTTACCGTTTCTCTATAAACGCAAACGCAAAGCGAACACACCTTCCTGGGCCCTTGCAGGGAAGGCGGAGTCTGCATGTTCGCAGACGAGCACGCAGGAGCTGAGCAGCCGCGACCCCGGAACGCGCAGGGCAGCGCATGTCTTTGCAACGAGGTGGTTTCCTTCGTGCCGTCCTCTGACCTGTCCTCCGGAGAGTGGTCATTTGTCTGGAATAACTGCCTCGTGTGGACGCGAATGGCCTGCTGAGCGGGTTGACAGGTGACAATGCGGCGTTCCCCGGCATCGGCTGGAGAGGAGGAGGTGATCGGAAACGCGTGAACTGCCCGGGACGTACGGAGTCCTGCAGTCCGCTGAATTGACCGCGTTCGCCGGTGGTGGAGGCAGCACGTTTGCCGTGGGGCTCGATTGGTGTGAAATGCCTACAACAGGGCTCCTGGTTTGCTGATCTGCACATTTTTACCTTTTGCAGCTCCATTGAAGAATACGTGCAGATGTAATCACCTATAAAGTGTACGATGTGAGGATGTGACGTGCATATACGTGGCCACTTGTCTGTCCACACCAACTCGCTGGTATTTGTGGAATGGATTTAATTCGAACACCTAAAGTTGCAGGTAGATAGATTCGTGTAGTTTCCCTGGAGACGGAACTCAGACACAGAGAAGTTAGACTCCGCCAGAGCGAAGCTACAGCCGGAGAAATGGGCAATTAGGGGTCCCACCTCCACGCCCAGCTCGAGTCCGAGTGATCTGGGAGACCCTCCTCTACGCCTGCCACCTTCCTCGTTTTTTAAAATTTAAATGGAAATCTCTCAGGTTCGCTTTCATGGAGTCTAGAACAGCCACCGAGGAGGAAGGAATGTCATCTTCACGAATTATTCATTTCGTGATGTGAACGCTCATTTTTAAAACCCCCAAGTTGCTTCTGGCCCCGAGACGTTGGGTGACATACCTGGTCTCCTTGCGATGACCATGAAGCGTTTGTCCCCGTCAGCGTTGTGGGCACGGGGGCTGTGGGACCCCACGACTTGAGTCCGGCGTCTCCGCCCAGGGCAGTTGTGTTAGACCCACCGGAGAGTCTGGGCCTTGGGAGCCGGTCTGCAACCACGAAGTCCTCACGTCACAGCTACGGACCCTCCTCACCGGTCCCGGGCGAGCTAGGGCCCCAGTTTGAAATTGTTCTTTTTACTTGTTTTATCTGGGAGAATATACGCTTCAAGAATGTAGAAATCACACCGATCTTGCATATCCTTGTGACCCCCCACCGAAGGCCGTACCTGCTAAATATCCAGTAAGTAGTTGATGAATGACTGTCCCAAGGGCTGTTTACTGGGGCCACTTCCGTGTGGTGGCCCCAGTACGGTGGCATTGGCTTCCCCGTAGTGTGTTACTGGTGGAACTGTCTAGACTCGCAGCCGCTCTCCTGGGGAGGCCCAGACTCCTGCCCCGTACCCAGATCCCAGCCCGCCCTGTGCACCGTACCCACAGGGCCCGACGCCTCTGAATGCCCTGAAGCCCGCCGGGAGACCGTGAATTAGGGGGTCGGGGTTGTGGCTGTTGGCGTTTGTGTTTATCTCGACGCTTCTCGGTAGGTCCCACACGCCGAGGAACGTCCTCCCCACGTTCTTCCACATTCACCTGTCAGAGGAGCTCTGGGGAAGGGGGGAGGCTTCAGAGTGCTCACTGAGTGAACGCTCACTTCGTGTCGGGGATCTGGGGTCACCCCTGTTGTTAACCTACGTCATGCATGTGGAATTTGGGGCCTCTCTGCATCGTGTCTCCCCCCCCCCCCCCCGTGATCTGGCCCTGTGTGCATCGGCCTTTCTGGCGTGTGCGAGGGTATTTTGTACCCGTCCTTGGACGTCGTACCGTCTTCTTGCGCTTCGGTTCCTTTAGTGTCTCGGTCTGCAGTACGTTATGGGCAAAGGACTCCTACAGCCCCGGAGGCACCCGCGGAGCCTTCACAGGCAACAGCGCGTCGGGCAAGAGCTGGTTGGACAGCTGGCGGGACGTTGCTCTGACTTACCCTCCGCCTCACTCTGCTCGTGCATCACCGTGGTTACCGGACTGACGGCGTCAGTGTGTGCAGCGCACCCAAGTCCATAATCAAAACCAGATTTAGTGACAGCGAAATTTGGAATATGTGATGATGGCAGAGCAGTTAGGGTGACATTCATGGCGTCTCACCTCCTGTAAATCACTGCATGTTGTTTCTGGTTGAGGAGAAACAGGTGGAGGCTGAGACTAAATCCCACGTGTGTCCCGCGAGGGTGGCACTTCCCGCCTCCGGGGCTGAGGCTCTGGGCTCCTGAGCGCCGTTGGCACTGGGCGCAGGCCCCTCGGGTTGACCTGTGACACCGGTGTCTACGCACAGAGTCCTTTGACTTGAGCACAGTTCTACTCTACGACGGATGCCACTGTGCTGAGCACGGAAGACGTGTGTCTTCGCAACTTAATGAAAATTAAAAACAGGCCAAGAGGAGGAAGCACGGACCTTAAACACAAAAATGTGCATCGAGTGTTTCACAGGAAAGGTGACAACGGCCATTTATCATGTGAGAAGGAAGCGAGAGCTCTCCTGCCCGGCTTTCGCTGTATTCCCTGATTCATGTCAGGTTATTTTCTCATCTTTCAGTTTAAAATATTTAGAAACTTCTCTCCTGAGTTGTCCTTGGACCACTTCCTTCCAGGAATGTGATGATTACTCTTGTTTGGCCTCTATTCGGGCTACGTTGCTGGTGCAGACGTCGGAGTAGTTGCACTTGGGTCCGAGAGCTCCTGTGAGGCCCCGGGGACGGGCTCGGCTCAGGGTGGGGTCCGGCTCGGTGCGCCCCGCCGGCGTCCGTCCTCGGGTAACGCGCTTTGCAGTTGCCACCGCTGCCGGAGCGGACGGTGTCGTCAGGGTCACGCGTGCGCTGGCCGTTGGCCTGACCAGGAAGGTGAAGACTCTGCTGTCCTGCCCCGGGACGCTGGGTGCTGAGGGCGGCGTAGGCGGAGGCCCTTCCGTTCTCCCCGGTCTCACTCCCCGATGGGCAGAGCGGGCAGGGCACGGGGGTGGGAGGGGCCCGGCAGAGGACCGTGAGGACGACGATGGGAACGGGAGGAACGGCTCTGCTCGGCGGGGAGGCCGTGACGGGAGGAAGCAGGCCACTCCGGGTGGCTGGTGTGTGGCTCCATCTCCTTTGTGACACCACTGTCAGCAGCACAGCCTCCTCGTCTTCTCTGGGGGTCCTCTGCTTTGGTCCCTGAGGCCTTTTCACCACGTGGCCACAGCGACTCCTGACAATGCCCGTGTCAGACTGTGCTGGCCCCCTCCTTCAGCCCTCGCCGGGGGTTACTCGGACGGCTGAAGCCCAATCCGAATGCTTGGCCCGTCCACGACACCCCTCCCTCCCATCGTCCCCTCCCCCCGACGCCTGTGGGGTCTGCCTCCCCTCCAATTCTCTGCTCCTGTCTTTGTAGGGCGGGTGCTGGGGGCGCTCACAGCAAAGGCTAGTGGCCTAAGGCCACACGCAGGTCCCAGGGGCCTGTCGGACTCTCGGAGTCACCCTGCCACTCTGTCCTAAGTCATCCCACTTTGCCTCTACACAGTAGGTTGAATTTTCAGACATTCTTCCTTTCTTTCCTCCTATCTCTGTCTCTGTCTGTCTCTCTGTCTGTCTCTCTGTCTGTCTCTCTGTCTATCTCTCTCTGTCTGTCTGTCTGTCTCTGTCTGTGTATCTCTCTCTCTCTCTAACTCTCTATCTGTCTCTCTATGTCTCTCTGTCTCTCTCTGTCTCTCTCTGTCTATCTCTCTCTCTATCTCTCTGACTGTCTGTCTCTCTGTCTATCTCTCTGTCTGTCTCTCTCTGTCTCTCTCTCTGTCTAGCTAATCCATCTGTCATCTAATACTCTCTACCCCTGTACCCAGAATATACCATCCATGACTGCAGCAACCTGACACACCTTTTCACAAGTGTATCACCAACCCCTAGGAGAGTATCTGGACCCTCGGATGTCACGCGTTAAGTATCTGGTGTGTGCACGAAGAAAACACTTTTCTGCCATTTTTAATTAGCACGTTTTATTTGCATGGACCATTTTGTTGATATAATTCTTGATTAATAACATCCAGTCGTCATCTCATGCAAGAGTTAAAAGGTACCTGTCTGGCTCTGTTTGTAAATGTCTTATTAAATTTCTGAATTAACATAAAACTAATTTGAAAGACTGCCCAGAGTAATTTCTACTAAATTGGTTGAACTTTGAGAAGCTCTCAAAACTGTAATTTGTTTTTGTCCCGTGGAACAGAATTTGAACATGGCCCAGTCTGGCCTGTGTGTGTGGGACATGAATGGTAGTTTTTGATTTTGAGCACCGGGCCAGACACGGAAACCGTTAGGGCAGAGCCCTTCCGGCGACGACTTCTGCGTGGCAGCACTGCGGGGACTGTGCGTCCAACCCTCCGTCACCCTCTAAGTTGTTTTCCTTCCTTCTGTACTTCCTAAAGAGTTCTTCGTGGTGATTATTCTGGTTTCCATACTTTCAGCGTAAACTTCAGTTTCATGCAGAACACTTGGCTGAAAGGAGTTTCTGAAATTTCTAAGCTGCTCTCTTCTCCCTTTCGCTCAGGGGTGTCCAACCTGGTGGCTCCCCTGGGCCTCCTGGGGACAAGAGGTGTCGTCATCTTGGGCCTCACGTCAAGCGCACTCACGCGCACAACCGCTCATGAGTAAAGAAAAAAGATCGCAAGAAAAATACATAGATTTTAAAGAAAGCTTACGAACGGGTGCTGGGCCGCATTCAAGGCCGTCCTGGGCCGCGGGCCGTGGCTTGGACGAGCTGGCTCCCACGTCCAGTTGCTTGGACATTTTAACGTCGTGTTGAAGGGAATACGTCATCGGGTGGGAATACGTCACATGTGCCCAAGTAGGCAGATTCACTGCTGGGTGTGGCTGCAGGAAGCTGTGCCGTCGGTCCGAGTGGCGCTCCTGTCAGTCAGGTGTTTGTCAATTCGTCAACCCTGTCAGAGTTTCACCGTTTTTTCTCTTCCTCTCTGGTTTCATGCGAGGTGTAGTCGTCTTTTATGGAAACGGTCACATTTTTAAAATACTGTCCTGCCTTAGAGGTGGTCTGACATTTCACTAAATGAATTTGGGATTGCCACGTGTTGGATTTTATGAATAAACATGTTTTCATAATTATCCACGTAAACCTGGTCGTTCCCTGTGGCAGTCCCGAAAGATTTATCGTTACTGCTGTTTACTCTGTGACAAGAGTCAGGCAGGCTTTCTAACACAAAACCACGAAGAGGCAGAACTGGATTCGCACTCGGGATGCGACGTGGCAGCCGTGGAAGAACAGGAACCCAGAGGCACGTGTAGACGGACGCACAGACCAGCCCCGCTGCCGCCCGCATCCCGCCGGGCTGTGTGAGTCAGGGCTGCCCGGACTCCTCGGCTCCGAGGACGAGGCCTGCATGTGACGGACGCGGGAGGTGGGCTGTCCCTCAGGCAAGGTCCAGGCCTCCACGTCTAGGGTGACCCCAAACATGTTGGAGTGCGTCCCTTCCGACGTCTGCGAAGTAGGTGAAGCTGCAGCTGAGGATGACGGGATGCGCCTGCAGGCGGAAACCCGGGAAGCCGATGGTCTGAGCAAACCGTTGCATTCCCTGCGGGAGGGCCAAGGCCCCGATCTGCGTCCTTAGCTCCCGCGGCCGTGGGCACCGTCGTCCCCAGGTGGGGTGCTGCTCCCGGGGAACCTTCCGTGCTGGGAGCCAGCGCCTCCTCTCGGTCCCCTGTTCACAGCCTGGACACTTGTGCTCGGAAACCTAGAGGCCGAATCCTTTTCCTTCTGCACTCAGGTCAGACGTGATACCCACTTGCGGTTGCTGCTGAACATGGCGTGTGTGTTGGTGGTGATGGCGTTTAATGTCGAGGTTTTTGATTTCAGAAATGAGAAAACAGACACCTCGGTGGGGTCAGGGCTGTACTAGGGCAGAAATGGGGCTTCGGTGCGTTAGCCTCACAGGACGGCCGGTTTCCCCTTCTAAGTATGCAAACAATCCCTGTCCCTGTTCACAGGGCGGGCAGTGCCCCCTGGCACTCTGCCTCGCCTGTCATCTCAGCCTCCCTCCACATCTGACACCCTCAGCGCCCTGTCCCCGGGGCCACCGGGGCCTTCTTCAGCACGTCGTTCTGGAATACTTGGCTCTGGGCCTGCGGACGTTCGGCCCCTCAGGCCTACAACACTGTATCCCCCAGCCCCGGCCCCACTGCCCCCCGATTCCTCGTCTTGCTCTGCAAACCACCCACTCGGGACCGTTTTCTGAGCCCCGGACGAGGGGTGCCCCCTCTCGGTTTCCCCGGAACTCAGAGCTCTGCCTCTTCCCAGGCTGTGACGGGTGCGTGGAGCTTCATGCCCGGCTTCCTGTGCGAAGGCGGGACGGACCCGCCCTTCCCTGTGACGTTTAGGACGGAGCCTGGAAACGAATCGCTCACAGCCGTCTTTGGTGATTCAATGAGGGAGCGACGCGTCAGATGGTGAAGGCTCTTTACTAAGTGACCGCAGGCGTCTAAGATGAGGGTGGACGCCCTTGCTTGACCCTCTGATGCTGACACGTAGTTAACAGCTCTTCTGAGCACAGAAAAGAGAAACGGTGATCAGGGACAATGAAGATTCCCAATGGAACTGCCTGTCGGTGCCTTTTACGGAGAAATGAGTCCATGCCACCCTTGTGTCGTGGCATCAGGAGAGGACGCAAACCTTAAAGCAAAGGGCTGGGCCCCGTGTGCTTCCGAAACCCGCGGCGGGCTTGTCTGCTGCTGAGGGGAGCTCGGGGGGCCAGGTCCCGGCGAGCTCTGCGGTGTTTGGGGACCCACTTTGTGTGGCTGCTGCTACCGCTCTGGCTGCAGGGACTGAGGAGGCATCTGTCCTGAGAAGCCTCAGAACTCTCAGCGTTGGGGCTGGGGTCCCAGGTTCGGAGGTGCATGAAGCTGTTGGACGCCTGCCCTCTGAGCCCAGGTTTTGCTCCTGTTAGCAGCCCAGCTGGTTGTGTTCTTCCATCCTGCCCCTTTGAAATGGGAGGGGGGCTGCTGTTTAATTCGGGGGGCTCTCGGGGGTCCTGTTTTAATTTCTCCCCCCCCAAGAGAAAGCCCAGCCGTCCTCCCCAGACAATGAGACGTCTAAAAAACCACGTATTTTCTCATCGTAAAAGGTTCTGTTTTTTAGCTTAAAACAAAGCAAGAGTTCAAGTTGCTGCCACGGATCTTCCCATTTTCAACCGTGTGTGGGGACCGCAGAGGAGACGCGAACCGCGCTGTGACTCGGTTTACTCCACGAAGGTTTTTCCCAGTTTCCGGAAAAGCCGATAGTCAGCGCGTGTCATAGGAATTCGGACGGCCACTTAGAGTCAGTGGTTCCTGTGCGCCTTCATCCGTGACCGACGAGGCAAGTCACAGAGGGGGAGGGGCGCGCGAGCTAACGATCCAATGATTCAGGAAAGAGGCGGGCGCGCACTCGCCCCCAGGAGAGGGGTGGGGTAGCGAGCCCCTTGGGAACATGGATAAATGCAATGTGGGGGCGTTACCTTTTTAACGGGGTTCACAACTGTCCTAAGCGCCGCTTTCGGAGCCGTCAGGGAGGCCCTGCGTCCGTCCGTGTGCGTGCTTTCGTCTCCGTGATCTTCGTAGCTGGACTTTCCCGGCCTTCTGACCCGTGAATCTCGATCCGATGTTCTGGGTCTGCCACGACCCAGGGGCTTGCGCTGCTCCGTTTCTGAAAACCTTCTCGTGTCCCCCTGATGCAGCCGCCCACTTAGAGCACCATCAGGGCTCCGCGAGGAGCTTGTGTGACCGGGGGCCCAGGGCGCGTGTTCTGGGGACCGGTGTCCCCTGATGGGGCCCGACGGGACCGGCTGCACGTGCTCCGGTGCCACCTGGTGACCCACACTGTCACTGCTGTACGTGTGAGCGGGTCCCACCTGGGCTCCGATCCCGGCTCCGCGTGGCCTTTGCTCTGTCCCCCCACTTCATGCTTTTTATTTTCCTGCCTCTTTTCACTACAGAGTCAAGTCCACTCTGACTTCTGATCCTGTTTCCTTCTGGCTGTTCTTTTGCTTCATGACTGGTTCTTAGCTCAGAGGTGAATTTGTCCCAAAGGTAACGAAGCTCACACGGGAAGGACGTGGAAGAAACAGTAAAATGTTTTGGAACTACACCAGAGTTGCACGGCCAAAGAATTAACAGGAGAACTGTAACGTTTTTCTGGATTTTTGTGATGTTTTAAAGTGATCCGGCTTTTACAAATTGGCAATTCGCTGTGTTTCCTTCTCTTTCTAAAGATCCACGTCTACCGACTTGGTAATAGGTCCGTCTGCGTTCTGTTTGTTTTATGGGTCGGACCCGACAAGACCCGGCACGTGCCCGCCCTGACTCAGTTTGCCCCATGCTTCAAAGTCAACGGAGGTCACTGTAGTGGACCTCGGACTTAGTGCGGTGACTACGTGGACAAGGGCCCAGGCTCCAGCGTGTGACGCCCCGGGGTCAAATCCTGGTCCCGGAATTTATTGTCCTTGTCACCTCAGGCAAGTCCCTTAGTGTATCTAAGCCTCAACTTTCTAATGCCAAAAGGGGGAGCTTGGGTCAGAAAATGTAATTCCTGGTCGTTTCTTGTAATTGTTTGATCATCTAACGCAAATAAAATATCGTGAAAAACCCAACGCTGGGATGACAGGGGAGGATATGTGACCACCCCGGCTGCCTCTGGACGGTCCCAGCACGACGTTCCAGACACTTGCAAGTTCTTGCGCGTCCGGGTGGGAAAGGCAGCCGAAACCTGGGGATGTCGGAGTGCGTTTCCGGAGCCGTGAGCTGCCCGTGGGAAACAGGGCTTTGTGCCTTTAGTCAGATATGTAACCTCGAAGCCCTTCCATGACTTTTGAGTGAGTTCAGGCGTTAAGCATCTCTCCCGTTAGTAGTCTTTTCACCGAATATTTTTGGTTGTCCCACCGGCAGTGGCCCCGTGCGCGTCCCTGGACCCTGTTCGTCAGGTGCCTGGGACACGTGGGTGTTGGGGGTGGATCAGAGGTGTGAGGGTCTCTTGCAGGATGGCCGACTCGGGGTCTCTGTGTACCCGCTCCTTCACAAAAGCAACGAAAGGCTCGCACACATTGCCCAAACAGTGTTTTCCCCAGGACTGAAACTGCTGAGAGCGTGCCAGCACGAGGAGCAGGACGAATGGCGGAACGTTGGGAGAAGGACAGGGCTGGTGGCGCTTCGTCCTGACCTGTTTTGCTCCTTTCTTTCATCCTGTGACAGTCTTGAAACGGCGGCTTTGCAGCCCCCGCAGGGCGCCCTGGTCAGGCGCTCCTCCAGATGCCCCCACGTGGTTCGTCTGGGGCTCCCTGCAAAAGCCCCCCTCACAGGGCGTTGCTGTCGTTGGACCCTGGGGCGGAGGGGAAAACTGACTTCCAGAGTAGCCGTATCATCTAAAATAGCCAGTTTTCAACCAGAATTATGAGGCATGCAAAGAAGTGATGACGTGCGCCCCGCATGTAGCCAAACAAACAGACCAACAGCCCACAGCTGGGAGGGAGTCAAAGCCCCTTACACCAGCTCTTGTGAAAAGATGCAGAGAAATAGCGGAAGCGGCCCCAGACTGAGGGGGCCACTCGACGACACGTCAGCAGGAGCTGGGGGACGTCGGGCTTCAGGCCCTGAAGGAAACCTTCCCACAGTTACCCGACGGCCACGGAGTGAAACAAGCAGAGACAGGCAGCTGCACACGACGGGGACCGTGCGCGATGACACGGAGGGGAAGCGTGCCAAGGCCACCTGGCCGGCAGGTAACGCCAGGAGAGCCAGAGGGACCGGAGTCAGACGGGGTGGGGCAAGCGCGGATCTGGGACAAGAAGCTCCCCGGAGGGGCCCGCAGCAGCTTTGAACCGGCGGGCGGACGGCTCATCAGGCGTGCAGCTACGTCAATGAAGAAAACTCAGTCCCAGGCACAGAGGGGAGACGAGCGGAACCTACGGGCAGAGCCCCAGGGCGCGTGGGACCGCGGGGAGGGGCGGCAGCAGGGACGTCAGGGCGCCCGGGAGGGCGGGCCAGGAGGGGCGCAGAGAGCGCTCGGAGGGGGGAGGGGCCGGCCTGCCCGGCGTCAGGTCCTCGTCCAAGGCCAGCGTGCTGCACGTGGCGCGGGACAAAAGGTGGCACCTCACTAAGGAGGCAGGCCGTTCGCCGTGGAAAGGGGGCGCGGGCAGTGCGACGTGCGGGGTTCGCGGAGGCACTGGGGTCCCCCCCATTGCCCTGCTAATGCTCGTTACTGAGGCAAAACAGAAGGGGCAGGTGTCCGTCAGCAACCCTGAAGGGAAAGGCAGACACAGATGTGGAACCTCGGGGGTCAGGACCGGCCTCCTTTGGTTTGTGGGTTGCCTCGTGTCCGTGCCGTGGCGTCTCAGTGCTCCATCTTCTCGTTGATTTTAAGGCCCGTCCACAGGACACCGCGTGAGCACAGCACGGTGTGGAGGATGCTCAGGACGGTCCCGGACTTAACTTCGCAGCTGAGCGGCCAGCACCTGAGGACACTGAGCAAGAACGTGGTCTCCGAAACCTGGGTGAAAGGCAGCACAGGTAACGGACGCGTCCGGGGGGGCCGCTGCGCACAACGAAATGCGGGTCCCCACTCTGAGGTCCCGGCCGCTCCGCACGCCCCCAGCGACTCTCGGCGCGACGCAGGGGCACGGCCCAGGCGCACGCGCTTGTAAGTGCAGACGCAGTGACGGGAGTAACGTCTGGCAGCTGCCTGCCTGCGTTTGAAGGGCAGAACCAGGGCCTCCCCACGTGGCGCTCCCGTCAGTCACCCACGAACACCGTGTTCAGCCCCTCCAGTTTCTGGTTCAGCGTTTGGGTTGGGGCTTCGGGAGCACGTCAGTGTGATTCCAGGTGACGCTGCGGGTCTGAGGACACACTTGGAAACCGTTCCCCGATGTGCAGTTAGCGGCCTGGCGCCGCCGTCGTAGTGAAGACGCAAAGTGGCCAAAGCGATCGCCTGCCGGGCCCCACCCTGAGGCACGCGGGGGAGACCTCTCCGGACAGACGTTAGAGTCCCAGTCGTCATGTCTTCTCCCCTGACCAAGGATGTATTCGCCACGTTAATGTACTAGGGGTACTCTGTACCTTAAATTGGGGGGGGGGATGCAAATAAACCCACAGAGTCATCCGCCCACCCAAACCAATAGGGTGCAGCCTCGATTCCTGTTGTTTGGTGTTCGTTTCCCGAGAACCTATTAGGAAAGAGGGACAGACTTTCAAGCACGCTCCCTGCGTCGGGGCACTCCTCACTTAGTCCCCCCACCAGCAGGTGGGAGTCAGTATTGTTATGATTCTCTATGGGGAGGGTCTGAGGCCCAGACTGCTTCGCAGAGTATTTCTGATTAACATGGAATTTCACACACACTTGAGCCTGAATGCTAAACTCAGTCGCAGCCCATCATGCCAGAGACCTTCCGAAGTGGTTCATTGGGATCATGGCATTTAAAGTCCACCTGGAGTTTTGGAAACGTGTCTATTGAAAAGATGTACGTATTTCGAGAGCTTTCCCCTCAACGGTCCTCTGTCACAGTCAGTGCCATTTAATCTGACATCCAGCCGGGACAGTCGCGTTGTAGGAGCTTTGCTGAGGATACGTGACTTCACGAGGGAGCGAAGACCAGCGTTCAGCATTGTTTGGCCATGAGCTTGAGGAAAGTAATTGAAAACTTTGTTTTATCACAGATCCCTGTAATTATATTTATTATGGTAAAAATATGGAAACAAGTCAGATGCCCTTCAGTAGCTGACAGACGGCACACATGGCCCTGCATCTATTACGTGGAATTCTCGGCCGTGGACGAGGTAGATCTGTGGGTATTGACGTGGACACTTACTAAAGGCCGGTCATGACGATGGAACAACTGTAGAGTTATGTGGA
This sequence comes from Lyroderma lyra, assembly GCA_004026885.1. Lineage (NCBI taxonomy): Eukaryota > Metazoa > Chordata > Mammalia > Chiroptera > Megadermatidae > Lyroderma > Lyroderma lyra. Next base: position 11,861 of record PVJL010015171.1, on the reverse strand, counting down.
TAATGGTCACATACATTGTATTTTCATAAATGCCTGAACATGTGTATACATGCATGTTCATATGTACATGTATAAAATACGTGGTAAAAATACATAGGAGCTGTTCAAGAAGGAGAGTCCAAAAACACCTGTTTTTAAAGTTACTACCTTGCAGTAGGGGGACAGGATTGGGCAACAGTGAACTCTTGGTTCTGCAGATACTCGTGTGGAGTTTTCCATAATGAATGCATAGTCCTGTGTCAGTGCTTGGGACTATACGTTAATTTATTTTTTCACAAAGGTTTTAAAATGACAATTGGAAGCAAATAGTGTATTCTGATGGTATCTTAATATATGACTTGGGTGATTATTAAAATGCGAACTCTCATAACTTGATCAATACCGAGTTTAATTGATCATTCACGTATTAAATAAGGCATTCCAACTCCCATTTCCATGGGGCATGCTTTCGGGACACTTCAAAACAATTTGGAAATCTCCGTGTTTACGCCTCTCGGTGTCTAAGAGCTCCTCGCACGTCTGGTTATGGCAGCGCACGTCCGCTTCACCGTCGAGACGGTCGCCTGCTCGATCATCTGACCTCAGTAAGTTTCCTGCTTCGCCGACCTAGCACGCACGCCAGTGCGGTGTCTCTCACTCGGTCCTTGTCCTTGAGTCGTGGACAGTTCCCCTTCGCGTGCTGTGTCCAGTGTCCCCGGCACGCCCCGTCCCCAGGCTGTGGACCGTCCACCTGCGGCTGAGCCCCGGCCCCCGCCTGCCTCCCAGCAGCGGTTGGACCCACCGTCCCCACTCCGGCGCTGGGCTCTCGGGAGCTGCGTGACGCAGGCAGCTCCCCCTTCGGTTTTCTTAGACAGTGACGGAGGCGGCAGTACGAGGGCCTGCAGTCCTGAACAGCACGTGCACGTCGTGCTGTCCCATGAATGCGGTGCTAATCGTGATGGCTATGCTGAGATGGCATCTGTCACTGTAACAAAAACACTCTCTGTGACATTTCCATGTAGTAATCTCTCTGCATGTGCCATGTAGCTACATCGTTTACTTCATTGAAATGGTATCTAGAGTGTTCCATGGGATTTCTCATTTTACGGCCTGGGCAGGGGGCACGTTGAGGATTGGCAGCCTAGAGCTCAGGGAAGCTGAAATGATTGCCTTGCGCGAGAACCCATTTCAGTGGCTCCCCTGGGATTAGATTCTCGATGACAATTTTATTACTCCCTACCCTTATATTGACATGGAGATATTCCCGTGAAGTGATTGACGTGACGGCCTTTTCTTTTATCTGTGTCATCTCTCCTTTCTTTACTTGAAGTCCATGAAGTTTTACAGTGTTACTTCTCTTCCATGTGTGTCATCTTACTCTCAGCTTCCACCAGGGTTGTGGCTCAGAAACATTTAATATGTATTTTTAGTACTGACAATATTTTCATATTACTGTGTGTGTGTGTGTGTGTGTGTGTGTGTGTGTGGTTCCCTGGCTGGGAATTGAACCCAGGCCACAGCGTTGAGGGCGCCGAAGCCTAGCCACTCCACCACCAGGGATCCCCCAACATTACTAAACCTTTAACATTCTAACTTCCATAGGCTTTATTTTCTGTTGGGATCTACACCTCCTTTAACATGTAAACATGGAGTAGCTGGATCTCAGGAAAGAATGTAGGAAGCGTCTCTCCCGTTCCCAGGACGTGTCCTTACGATAGGACTCATCAGACACTCAGTCCTCCCATGAAGACCCTGGCTCCCTGAGAGGCACACTTGGCCTTGACCAACGCCTGTCGATCCCGAAGGGGGTGTGTTTTCACCGCAACCCCGGGGTTTCCCTGGGCGCTGGCCAGCATCCTCCTCGGCCGTTTCGCACCGTGAGACCCCAGTTTCCCGTCTGCTTTTCCCACCCACGAGCCGGCTGTGCGGTCTGGAGGCAATTAATGCAGCAGCTACTCTTCCACAGCAGGAAGGCGCCAGACGCCCTCGCCATGATGCTCGTGTCTGTCCACGTCATTTCGAATCTTAACTTCCGAACAGTGACGTTTGTAGGCAGGGCTGCCCCTTGAAGCGTCTGCGGCCGGATCACACAGGCGCTTCCCAGTCACAGCACGTCCGTGCTCGGAGCAGTCGCAGTCGGCGTGTTACCCGGCGACGGCCGCAGCAGAAAGCCCGCACGCAGCTCCTCCATGTCCTTTACGGGAGTATTTTCAATCGATAAAGTTTGCTTTATATAATTGTATTACTTGGTATCTAAATTTTAATAGTTTTTTTTTTAAAAAAAGCTATTTGATATTATTGGAAAAATAGTCAGAGTAGAACTAATACTTTTTCCACCCCTCTAGGCTAATTCTTGGGTTTACCGTATTTCGGAAGAGTTGGCGGCTTTGTCCAATTACGAGGAGTTATTTTTAAATAAAGCTTTCTAGGTACTTTTGTCACCTGTGCAGAACTGCAACGTGGGATTGTGCTAAATGCAGAGGAAACACAATCGCATTGACCTGATTCCCGTTGCCCACGGTAACATAAACAAAATTCATTTACTTAGCAACTGAGCATTATGTGCTCGCAACGGGCTAGCAACTGTCACGGGAACCTCTTTTCGAGCGTGGGCTGCAGGAAATAAACAACAAATAAAAACAATATAATTTCGGGAAATACGTTTTATGAAAAAGTAAACAGTAAAGGAATTAGAGGGGCTGGAGACTGGAAGAGAGATTGTTTAAATGATTACAATAATATTAATTATATATTTTATGTAATGTTTATTGATCTAATGCTCTTCTAAATAATTTAGAAGTACCGCTTTGCTCAATCTCTTCAAAACTCTCTGGAGCATGTGGTTATTATCCTCTCTGCATAAGAGGAGCTTGAAGAACAGAGATAATAAGCTAGACAAGGAAGTATGGGCAGAGTATTCAGATAATACATTTATGCAAACACGCAAGATAAGAACAGGAGAATGACACTTCATTTAATGTTTGAAACACAATAGACTTTTGAAAGTAGCACTGTCTCCAGTGTCTGGGCAGCATTTCCTGAAGCGTTCATGGCGTTCAGCTACAGATAATACGTGTTAGAATAAACAGCTGCAAGAATAAACAAACCCGAGAAGGACGTTGTCAATGGCAGGGTGAGGCCCTCCAAAGACCCGTAGCTGGAAGGAGAAGATTGTCAAACTCAGTCAATGTCAACGTTTCAGAACTCTGGAAGAGGCCCGCAGAAGCCAAGGCGCGCTTGTTCATGGAAAACGGCGGCGTTTTAGTGAGAATGATGAGTCTTGTGGCTTTTTCACTGCCCTAGTCCCAGCGTACCAGCCTCATAACCACGGTAGCTGTGAAAGCCGTCGCCCGGCAGCCTCAGAGGACAGCAGGGTAGGTTCGGCTCTACTCCCAAATTTCTAATCCCAGAGATTTGTCATCAGCCGACCTGTCCCTCCAGGAGTAGAGCCTGGGCACTAAAAACCAAAAATGATCTCAGAGCAACAGCCTAACCTTCCACCATAAGACACTAAGAAGCAGACGGAGTGAAATGCTACACCTGAGAGTGGGCACAAGTGGAATAGAGACCATGAAAACCACCAGACAGACAAGGCTTCATCCCGATTTCTCAGTAGAATCAGCAAGGAGAGCGTGCACATGACCGTTGCCTTTATAGGAGGAGAAAGGATTATTAGGGAGTGCATGGAACAGGAAGCCAAAACACTGTGTAACTCAGATGTAGTGCGTGCATGTGTAGAAGGTAAAAGCCATCCAAACAGATTCAAGAAAAAATAGACCATCCGAGTAGATCTATTTCAAATAAGTATATTGAATTAGTAACTTAAAACATTCCCACAAAGAAAAGCCCAGATCCAGATGGCTTCATAATGAATGGAGTCTACCAAATATTTAAGGGAGAATGAATCCACGGGCAATAAACAATCTAAAAATGAAATTAAGAAAATAATTACATTTACAATAGAATGAAAAGCATAACCTACTTAGGAATAGAATTAACAAAAGAAGCCCAAGACTTATTATATATCGAAAGCTACAAAGGCTTGTGGAAAGAAATTAAAGATCTAAATAAATAGATATCCAATAGTCATACATCAAAAGACCTAGTATCATGGAAGATGGCAGCATTACCCAAATCGATCTATTGCATCAGCGCAATCCCTCACAAAAATAATAGCTGTGTTTTTTCTAGGAATGGGCCCGGGGATCCTAAAATTGATGCGGAAATTTAGAGGACCCAGAAAAACGGAGGCCTTTTTGACAAGGAACGACGAAGTTGGAGGGCTCACACACCTGATTTCACACCTCACTACAAACCCACAGTGTCAGGGCAGTCTCATCGAGGCATAAAGATTGGCACACAGGTGAATGGATCGAATCAAATGTCCAGAAATAAAAGCTTTACCTGTATGGTCAATTGATTTTCAACAAGGGTGTCAGGAAAATCCAGTGGGGGAAGGGAGAGTCTTCCCCAAACGGCGTTGTGACAGGTGGATGTCTACGTGCTAGTGGGTGAAGTCGGATCTCTCGCTCACACCGCAGACAATCCGAAAATGTATCCAAGACTTCCAGGTGGGAACGATGATAAAACTCTCCTAGAAGAAAGCTTACAAATTGATCTTTGTGACCATGTGTTAAGCTGTGCTTTCTTAAGCATGACCCCGAAAACACAGTGACAAAGGAGAAATTGGATAATTTGGACTTTATAAAAATTAAAATAGTTTGAGCTTCCAAGAAACAGTCAAGAAAGTGGAACTGGTTAAACCTTGGAATGGGAGAAAGTTTTTGCAGATCGTATATCGGATAAGGGTCACCTGTCCAGACTGTGAAGAACTCATACAGATCAATAACCAAAAACCCATTAACCCAACTGAAAAATGACAACCCACCTGAAGAGGCCCATCTCATAGGAAGATGGACACATGGCCAGTAGGTACATGAAAATGCTCTGTCTCGTGGGTCATTAGGGAACAATACATCAAAACCACGGTCACCACGCCACCGGCACTAGGACGGCGTACATGCCCAGAGCGGACAGTAACGGAGGCTGCTGAGGACGTCGCGAAGCTGAAGTCCCCCCTGCTTCCGGTGGGATTGTAACACGGCGAGGCCACTGGAACGCGGCCGGGCAGCTCCCCGGGTGCTCAGCCTGGAGTCGCCTCGTGGCCCAGCACTCCTACTCCTAGGTCGCACACCGGGGCGGGCAAGTCGCATTCCCGCAGAGCCCGCACGGAGACGTTCACCGCAGCCTGGCTCGCGGCAGGGCAGGCGTGCAGACGGCCCAGTCCCCGTCAGGGGACGAGTGGATTTTGTTCGGATGTGCTATAACCTGATAATGGGTGGTATTTGGCACTGACAAGGAATTAGGTCTGGGCGGGTCTCGAAGACATTGTGCTCAATGACGGAGGCTAGTCACCAAGGCCACAGTTTCATGCTCGCATCGGTACGAAACATCCAGAACCTGCCCACCCACAGCGACGACGAGACGAATGATCTGCCGGAACCTGGAGGCTGCGCCTGCCGACGAGTATGGTTCTCTCAGGGACGATGAAAATACGCCAACGTGCGATGTGTGACGACGGCACGTGTCTCTGAACGTGCTAAGGAGACACTGAGCTGTACGTTGACAAGGGTGAACGTCAGGGACACCTCTTTCGTCCCACCGTTTTGACCCTTAATCACTTTGAAGCGTACGGTTCAGTGGCATTTAGTAGTCACGGTGTTGTGGGACACCCTGCTGTCTACTTCCAAGGCGCCAACCCGAGCGCAGCCCTGTCACGCTCCCTGTCCCTGTCCTGCAGCGCCCCCGCCCGCCCACCCGCCCGCGTGTGTCCCTGTAGGTCCACCTAACGGGGCGTTTCGTCCGAGTAGACCGTGCAACATGGGAACTTCGGGGTCTGGCTCCTCCCCTGAGCATGTTTTTGAGGTTCACCCACATCGTATCATGTACTTCCTTTCCCTCTATGGCCGGCTAACATTTTATTGTATAAGATTTTTAAAACTTTTTTTTTTTTTTTAACAATTGGAAACCACTGGGGACTGCTAATATTAATTCCTGCCAGCTCCTGGAGAGTCCGGAAATCTGAAGTCCATTTGCCTTAACAAGTCTGATTAGCATTAAAAATAGGAAACACGAACAAACCAACGGGTTTTCTGGGGAAGCAGGTTTGTGAAATGATGACGTAAACAAGGCTAAGTAATTAAAAAAAAAAAAAAAGAAACATAACTCACTTCTGTACCTGTAGGAAGCAGGCCGGTGGTCGCCCCTACCTGGGGGAATGCTGTCGTAGGAGACAGTTTACGTCGCCCTTAGTAGCCTTTCGTCACTGCCTTATGCTTCCTGACCTGGGATTGCCTTCTACCACCATGGGTCGTTGCACAGACATGACCTTGGCTTTGCCTTATTGGAAGACTTGGGATGCAGTCTTACTAGTTCAGCTCTGGTGAAGGGTAGGACTTTTGAACCTGAAGCCAAGCTTGTATTCTCTTACCCTTTGCTGCCTCTTTAATAATAATGATGATGATGATGATGATGATGATGATGATGATGATGATGATAAAATTCTATAGGCAAAATTAAGCACCTGCAAGTCTGCTGTATCAAGGAACAGGCTGGAGGCACTCTCTCTGAGAGCTTCACCCAGGTGACACGTCACCGTCATCGACTCCCTTCTCGGGGGAACCGTGGGGGAGAACGTCGCTGGTCTGGAAGTGACGCCCCTATTCTCACGACCTTCCAGCGTGCAAGGACAGTGCTGCGCCAGGAAGCTGTGACCTGCCATCAGGAGACTGTCTTCTCCGTGACACGGGCCTGGCTGTCATGCCGCCTGTACAGCTTAACCCTTTAAATGTCTGCAGGACACACTGGATCTTTTGTAAAAACGACACTAGCCAGAGGGCGTGTCTCCTGTTCACAGCGAAGGAGAAAAATGTAGAAATGTTTGTTTTGAAGCTTCCAGAGCACTGGGAAACGTGACCACGGGGCCGAAGGTGACACGTTGCGTTTTAGGGCAGAAGTGAGCAGGGCTTGTGCAGTAATGGAAGTCCCTTCAGGGACGTGTTGGCCCCGAGTCCCGCGTTTTGTAGTTTTGTGTGTTAATAATGTGCTGTGTGAGAAGTTTAGTTGTGTTTCCACTACAATTATTTTCTTTTTTGAGAACTTCTGGGAGAAGTATATTCAGTGGTTTTGAGACTTCCCAGGCAAGTAATTTTTTAATTCTCTAAAAGTTGCTAAATCAGGCAATTGGTCACACTTCCCATGATGTATTGCATGTGAGATAGCTGAGGGACCCTTAGAAACTGCTTGACTTAAAATATGTGTGGTATTATTTTGGTAGACAATTTAAACATTAAAAAAAATTTTAAAGTAAGGCAGATCATCAGATAGTTTTGTGCCTCTAAGTGTTTTTTTTTTTACATGAAATTTAAAATTTGACTGAAATGGATACATTGAGGATGAAAATTAACATTAAAAGTACCTTGAGTTGCTGTGTACTTTAATCCTGTTTTAAGCTAGAATTTAAGCGTGGAGTGAAAAATGTTGCATAAAAATTATCAATGTATCAAGGTGGAACTTTGCAATCAGTTTTATTTAATTCAGAGCCGTGGGCACTGCTAAGTATTAATGTGTGAGGTAATTCATAGAAAATTGTTCCTTCTAGAGAACAGAAAGACTGGCTTTAATAGACAAGTCTTCATATTTAATTACTCGCAGAATGAAGGACTTTGGATAAACAATAATTCCAAAGCTCAAAATATTATCTATATCGACTTCTCTCAAGATTAACTGGCTTCTATTAACCATCCCGAATAACAAATTCATCTTGTTATGCAGGGACGCATTTTAAAACCTGAAAATGGTGGGGAATCCACCTGGAAGTTCTATTTCTACAGAGTAGGTCTTTTTCTAAATCTTTTCTGAGATTTTTGTTGTTGTTGTTTATTTTTAATAGACCAGAAAAGCTTTTGGTAACTACTTAAAATACTCAATTACATTCAATTTGGGGCCAGGAAAAACCCATTCCTGGTGTGTTTGTAGGTGCTTCCATTTCTTGCATTTACTTTTAGGGGTGCAGCCTTCTTAACCTGTCACCAGCTTAGCTTCAGGCATAAATGCACAGACCTTCTTCAGGCACGTCTGGGGCAAGAGACCTGTGCTGGCCCGGCCCCACCCCAGCACTAGGGCTGCCCCTCACAGACGCACTCTGCATCTGAAATACGGCCCAGGAGGGTTGGAGTGATTGCATTTGATAAATGCATGTAGGCTTCGGTCAATAGTGCATGCAATTTCCCACTAGCAGAGGCTTGGGTGCACAGGACTGATCTAAAAGGTTTGCTCAAGAACAACATCAGTCTCACTGAGGGGTGGTCCCACACAGGTGTGGCCCATGCGTTCTCCAAGTGAAGGCGACATTCCGCCTCGGAGTTTCCCAGTGCACCCCGCAATCATAGACCCAGGTGCCCCCACTGCTGACCCGCTCCTACAGAAACGGCTTTTCAGTCTTTAGAAATAGTCGGTTACGTCCTGGGTGTTAATAATGTGCTGTGTTAGAGTTTAGTTGTGTTTTCACTTCAATTATTTTCTTTTTTGAGATGTTCTGGGAGAAGTATATTCAGTGGTTTTGAGACTTCCCAGGCAAGTAATTTTTTAATTCTCTAAAAGTTGCTAAATCAGGCAATTGGTCACACTTCCCATGACGTATTGCATGTGAGATAGCTGAGGGACACTTTTATAAGCCCTTAGAAACTGCTTGACTTAAAATATGTGTGGTATTATTTTGGTAGACAATTTAAACATGAAAAACATTTTTTAAAGTAAGGCAGATGGAGCAAAAACTACCTCCTTACCCAATACTGTCTCCTTGTAAATGGATAGGATTTCACAGAATTTGTTTTGTAATTGCATTTATTCCTGCCTTTGTCTTCTCTTCTCTCACCCAATTTTTCTTTATTTTATTTCTCCACTAACGTTTGAAGCAGTGTCGCGTGTGTTTTTGTAAGTTTACTTATAACTCCTTTCAAGTAACAAGGTAACGTCTAAGGGAATAAGTGGAATGTTTGCTGGGAAGCATCGCAGGCCTTGACCTTAACATGCACGTTATTGATGGATACGAGCAAGCAATTTTGAAACAGGAAATTTTCTTACTGTTTTTCCTTAGAAAGAAAGACTTGAGTAAAACTATTAAGAAAGAATAGGTTTTAAGGTTATTTTAAAAGTCGCTAACAACTTGTGAAATTCTAAATTCTCCCTTTATGAAAGCTTACAAATATTTGGCAGGAAGTGCTAATACTGAGAGGTGATTTCGGGTAAGGCCTGAACCCAGAATGAGCTGAAATGAATGTCTTTTCATCCCTTCTAGTTAGCTCTAGGATAACGGAAGGGGAGTCGCCCGCCGCACAGACTCGGCGTTTAATAAGAAGGGAAGTTGTGCTTCTCAGAAAGGAGCCCATTTCAAGCTCGGGGATCCGTGCAGACACAGGCCTTGCTGTAGGGGGACTGTGGATCGGGCTCCTGTGGTCCCCGTGTGCGGGCGGTGACCGGAGAGCCCCACTCCTGTGCACTCGGTTCAGGACGAAGCACAGAAGGCCAGCAGTTGGCACCTCTTAGGGCGTGAAGAGAAACACGACTGTCCCTGAAAATCAATGCGTAAAGTTTCGGTGGCACGTTAATGAGCAAAGTGGAAGAGAAGACCTTCTCATGGCGCTGGGGTCACTCGCTCCAGTCCCACAAAGAGCTGGGAAATGGGGAGACCGCGCCCCACTCCCAGGCCTGTCTGTCCGGAAGGACAGGCGTCAGCAGGCCTGGGACGGATTTAAGCGGCATGAGCACGCTGCCAGGTGAGCTCGCCGGCCAGACCTCAGGCTCAGGGCTGCGCTTTGGGGACTGGGGTCACGTGACAGACTGCGGGTGTCACCGTGTGTGGTGGAAGCGCTAGGACAGACTTGTCCGCCTGTGGGTCACCTCCCTCCCCAAACTGTCTTCCCTGTTACTAAGTTCTGGGAGCGGTCGGCAGTGTCTCGGGGCCAAGGTGAACGAGAATTAATAGTAGGTGGCTATCGCTGCTCATGTAAAATAGGCCAGGGGGCATTTGTGAGGAGGAGGTAGACATTTTGAAAAGTTCAGTGACTTTTCTGGTCCTATTTTTATCGTAACGTCTTGAATCTGTGTTGCGGTGTGTCACCGTGGTCCTGGAATCCGTCCATTCCGTAAGAGGGCCGGTGACGGTCGTACCGCCAGGGAGAAGCTCCGTAGCTGCGTAGGCGCGGCTCTGTCCCTGTTGTGGGAGTGAATGATTTGTGAATGCCCTGGTGGTCCATTAAAGTCACTGTCACTGTGTAAACCGAAAGGAGCGAGTCCTCAGTGTCTCTCTGCTGGTCTCTCTGCTTTCAGTGGCCGGCGGTGACGGGCTCTGCGTGATCCTCAAAGGCCGAGCACAGGCGCACAAGCTGACGGAAGGAGACGTGTCTGCGGCCTCCCTGATGCCTCGGAGTCTCCACAGCTTCGTCTCCAGTGACGACGCGGGGAACACGGTGCCCCCCGAGCTGTGCCCGCCCCCACGGGAGCCCCAGGTGAGAAGTACGTGTGGACAGCCGGGCGCCCTCAGGGAGTCCCGAGATCCTGAGGGTAATCTGGCTTTAAAAAAAAACAAGGATTATGCCATTGATGCTGAACTTGGAATTTGTTTAAAAACTTCGGGGAGGGGGTGCCTTCACCGCCATCCCGCCCAGCGGCAGGCGTTGGCGGTGCCTGCGGTCACGGCGACAGCCTAGAGGGTGGGGTCACTGACTGAGGAGGGACGGAGCACGGGCCTTGCACGTCACACTGGGTGTGCGTGCTCAGTCTCCGCATCGAGAGCAGTGCTGAGGGTATCGGGGGGCCGAGTCCCTAGAGCCACCGTCCATCCTCGTCACCTTCCTCGGGACCCCAGGACTGGCCTGTGGGGGTGATGCCAAGGACTCTCTGCCCGTGACCTGCATGCAGCTGGCTTCAGCCCAGGGAGCCCCGGTGGTGGCGCTCAGGCTGCCGCTGCCCTGGCTTCCTCTGTGCGGGGCCGCTGGCTGGCTGTGTCACCTGCAGGCCCCCCTCCTGTGACCTGGCGCTCTCCACACGCCGCTTCCATCTCAGGTCTCGGGGGGCAGCGACAGGCGTGTTCGTACCCTGGTCTTGCAGCGAAATATTTAGTGTGGCAAGAAAAACGCCCCCGCCTAGAATTCTGCGCCTTCCAAGGTGAAGCAGGACCTTTCTCAGGCAAAGCCTGGGGACCCTGTTGCTGGCACAGCTGCCCAGCGGCGTTCACACGGCCTCTCTGGAGACCCAGGAAGGGCGGGCGGTGGGACGCGGGGACCTGCGCAGAAGTAAGGACGCGCGTCGCAGGAGGAACACGGGAAGGTGACTGTCCTTGCTTCAAACAAGACGACCGTGAGACGCGGAAGGCTGAGCGACTCCCTAAGGTTACACGGTTTGTAGGTGGCAGTGCCACCACCGCGACTCACGTGACGGCTGCGTCAGGACTCGGGAGCGAGTGCCGGCCCCGCCCCGAGCCGGGTGCCTACGCCGGGGTGGGGGGTGGGGGGGGGCCTCCGTCTTCGTTACGGAAGGTCCCGAGAGAGGCAGGCGCGGCGGGTGCGCGCGCGGAGTGTCTGTGTCCTCACGCCGTGAACTTCACTTTAAAGGAGGAAACCGGGCCCCCGTGGGCGTGGGCGGGACAGAACGCTGCCTGAGCCCCGTGTGCTGTGGCGTGTGAGTCCGGCCTGCTGCCGGCTGTCCGCTGTGGGGCCACGCGGCCGACCCCCGTGCCCGACCCCCTGTGCCCCACCCCGCGCGCCCCACCCCGCGTGCCTGACCCCCTGTGCCCCACCCCGCGCGCCCCACCCCGCGTGCCT
>PVJL010015170.1:0-25316 GCA_004026885.1 Lyroderma lyra | reverse complement strand
TGCTGTTGAACATCATTGAAATCTTCCATAATTATTTTGACTACGTCTCAGGAAATTTCACTCTTCCACAAGATTTTAATCCCTCCTGCTAATTCAGGGGCTCACCACGCTTTCCAGCCCCGCGATTTCTTCTGCCCACACAACCCCCAGAGGTGAAACAGCTCGGAGACTATTCCCTGCAAAGCTGGTGCTGGAGGGCGTGAGCATCTAACAGCAGACCTTCTCCTGTGCCTTACCTGACCTTCCTGAAGCCTCGGCACCGTTTCTCCAAGAAGACCCAAAGGAAAAGAAACTCGAAGTTATGATTAATCTTGACATTTAGAACACAGACGTTGGGGACAGATAGAGGTGCTTCTTTTCAGTTCGCAATTTCAATTCTTTAAAAGGCCTAGACTATATAATTCATTTAAAAACTATGACACCTAGGAGCTCCGAACCAGGAGGCTTCAGATTTAATACTTTATCTTACTCCTGGTTTTTGGGACACTCCTTAAGTCATTTCTTCATGAAGCAAAATAGATATGTAAATATCTCATGTAAAGCACAAGGAAAGGAAGCGAGAATGGGGAATTTACCCCTTTAAGAAACTGTCACATCCCAAGGTCATGGTGGCGAGTATGAAAGATGGGGCTGATCTTTTGAGCACTAGGTAAGTCATATTTCATTTTTTCTTTCGTTCTCTCTCTCTCTCTCTCTCTCTCTCTCTCTCTCTCTCCCTCTCTCTTGCTCTCTCCTTTTTTTAAGAAAAGGAAGCAAATGTTCCACTAGTCCTGTCCATCGCCATGCTACCCACTGCTTTCTAAGAAGATTCTGAGCTTCAGAACAAGCCTACCACACACAACACACGACTCCATAATCATAGAAAACTGGTGAAACAGAGTGACGTTCTCAGCCCACAGCGAACAGCACGGCATTGATCCTGAGCTGAGTGAGGAGACTTTGACACCGTTTATGGGAGGAGCATTTCATAACCATTTCTTCTTTAATAGGAGTTCAATAAATGTTCATTGGAATTGAATTTTGAGAGTGGTTTTTATTTCACAATGAAACCGATTGCTTAGTTTCTTTGGATTAGTACCGATGATCATTTTATTCCCCTCTACTAGTCATTTTATTACCAGGCTCCAAGTCTTGACGGGCCACAGGAAGCCGTGCGATGGACCCGTGGGCAGTATATTTATTACCGCTGTAGCAAATCAACGCAAATATTTACAGGGTAAATGTGTTACTTTGCACTTCTGCAGTTTAGAAGTCAAAAATAGGTCTCACTGGGCTAACATTGAGCCATCAGCAGGACTGTGTTTCTTTCTAGAAGCTCAAGGAAAAATTTGTTTATCTTTTTGCCTTTTCTAGTATTGAGACGCTGTCCACACCCCTAGGCTCACGGCCGCCTTGATGTCAGACAGCAGGGACAGGCTGAGTCTTCCTCACATGGTTTCACTCTGGCTGACCCTTCTGCCTGGCTCTGCCCCACGGAAGAACCCTACTGATTCCATCCGTCCCATCTGGATAATCCTGGATAATCTCTCTATTTTAAATTCCACTGATTAGCAACCTCAATTTTCTTTTGCCTTGTAATGAAACACTTCCATAGGATCCAGGAATTAGGATGTGGACCTCCTTGGGAGACTGTTGGCTTCCTACCACAGACAGGAAATCTTAACTCCTCTCAACTTTGGGAATGGTTAAACTAAATCTCCCAATTTTCATGCATTTGGTGTACTTTAGACCACTTGCATTTTACATCATTATTATGTTAGAGCCTGTTTGCCATTATTATATTTTGTTTTCTGTTTATACCATATTTGCTTCTCTGTTTTCTATTTCCTGATGTCCTATAGATTACTGGAACTTTTTTAAGAATTCCATGTTAGTTGGCTTATAATGTTTTTGAGTATATCCTTTTTTATGGGTTTTCCAATGGTTGTTCTAGACATTCCATTATCTATACCTAACTTATCAAGAGTTTGATGGTGTTGAAATTTTCATTTTGAGGCAAATGTAAAAACTTTCCCTTCCTGTCTATCCCTTTACCCTCCCTTCAAATTAAGAAATTCTGATATTGGGAGTTCCCTGATGGTGTAGTGGCTTAAGGCTTCGGCGCTGGCACTGTCAGTGCTGCGGCCTGGGTTCGATTCCCAGTCAGGGAGCTATCCACATAGCAAAAAAAAAAAAAAAAAAAAAAAGAAATTCTGATATTATAAACTCTGATTACTGTGGATGACCTTTCCATCTGTCCTTCCAGGGAGAGAAAGAAACCTTATCTTGACACTGCAATGTTAAGCAAATGTCTCAGGGGAGAGGAGGAAGCTCTATCTTTAACTCTGCAGAGGTTGCAGTAAAAAAAAATTACAGTGGTAGGTCGTGTGTATCTGAGAGATACATTCATTACCAGTATGTACTGAAATGCTAAAAAAATTTTTTAAACACTGAAATGTAATAAAATGCATGATTTTTAATTCATTTTCAGTTACAATCTAGAAATTATTAAACCAATGTGTCCTCTGACCGAGAGGGAGACACTATTTCAAATTCCAAGTCTCTGCTTTTTCTATTTCTTCCTATTTTTTACTTGCTTCCTAATTATATGTATATTTAAGAAGAGTAATTTAATTTTATTCTGTAATCTACATCATGTATCTTAATTTGTTTTCCCTTTGAAACATTTAGTTTTCTTTGTTCCTTTGCTTTGGGCCTCTCATTGAATGAGATTGTGTTCTACCATTACCATCTCTTGAAATCCTGCTCATTTTCTAGTGTTTGTTCTTCCCTTCCTTGATGGGTTAACCAACTGAATAAAATTCAAATTTTATTCCAAAGTTTCAGAGTCCAGATTCCAGATTTGGGGACTGTAGCACTCTCTGATGGTCAGGGTTGCCTTATGTTTTTTACTGAAAACATTTATAGAACAAGGCTTGTATTTGGAAATAACTCTTAATAACATGTAACTTCCAATTGACTTTATTCTTAAATTCTCAGATAAAGTTTTTGTTAAACTTTAGGCCTTATTAGCTATTTTTATGTGGGTTTTTCTTCCTAGTTTTAAGAGATCAATTGATCATAACTTTTAGGAAATAAATCTGTATGTTTATGCATGTACATCTGTTTACACATATCACTATACATATAAATTCAATCCTTCAGGTGTTTCTATTCCATTCCATGTCATTTTATTCTATTTATCCAATATACACAATTCTTACATGGCATAATCCATGTAAGTACCTAATATAAAGTTCATTATCAATATGTTATACTTTCATTCTTAAATACATAATCATATTTAATGTGAACAAGGTAACAATATTTTTTTCTTTAACTTAAAATAGGCAGGCATTGTTCAATAATGCTCAATAATATATCATAGAACACAATGAGAGAAGAAGGGTAGGTGAAAAGGCATAGATGAAACCCTCCTTTTCTTCTTCCTGTGTTTTCCCCTCAGAACATCCTCACTTGTACCAGGTATACTTATGAGAATGAGGAAGTATATCCTCTTAGGCACACTTTGGCTTCCTCCAGACACAGAGAGGCCTGCTTCAGTTTGTTGTTTCATACAGTCAGGACAAAGGACTGGTCAGTACCAATGAATGGTCAGAAGGATGTTAAAAATGCGAGCATATTGACAAACATTTTTGCCATCTCTCTGTCTGTAAATGAATGAGTCAACATTATCATGGTGTTGCTCAAAGTAGTACATAATAAAGAGAAGTAGGAATGAAATCATAGCTTTCCTAGTTCTTCTAGGGGCTTCTGAGCTAAAAATCTCCACAACATGTACCCTGTATCTGGCTTCATAGGAGTGGATTAAAAGAGGAACAGGAGATCAGTGACACTGCAAAGAAGATGATGAACACCATGTTAGGGAGAATCTGAGAAGTTAAAAAGTCACCTATATTCTCCATAAAATTGAATGTCAATTTTTTTTCATTTTTACCCATTCGCAGTTAGTCTATTAATTAATATTTCCTACCAAACGAGACAGGTGCAGAATGAGGGCATTGCCCCCAGTATAAAAATGAGAATCACCCTGTGAATTTTCTCTTTTATCCAGAAGGAAATGGGGTTAGAGAAGTTGGCTATCTTAAGGAAATAGAAGACACTAAGGTGGGGGGTACAGGTCATGTAGAAATAGTTCGATTCTATCAGAGGATGTGAAAGCTTAGCATGAGATTCTTAGAGTAAATTATTTTCTCATAGACCATATTGAAAGAATTAGCTGAAATCAGTACCCAGAGAAAACACACTGGAGGTGGCCAAGCAGATGAGAATGAAGTTAATCAGGGAGATCTTCCAGTTCCTGATTCAGTCAATGCTATTTATCAATAAAATGAATCCATTCCCTAAAATTCCTGTAATGAGTTCTACTGCAGAAATTAGAAGCAGGGTCTTCAGTAAGCTTGACATGTCTGTTGATTGGGAATCTCTGCCTTCAATACACTGTTGACTGGTTGCCACTACATTGTCACAGATGTATGGGTCCAAGAAATACTTCCTTCTATTTTGCTGATGGCCACTAGCAGAGCCTGCAAAGCTTTAAGGGGTTTTCTAAAAAAGTTCTCAGTTAAATTGTAAAATCTACACTTACTTTTCTCAAGGATATCAGCTAGTGATTTTCAAGGGAGATAGTATATTCCCTACTACTATCTCCACTGGTTATATTTTACATGTAAATTTTCCTTAAAATTTGTATAATTTGAATCCCTCTGTTAACATGCAAAATGGGGAGATGGGTTGTTTTTGTTATAGTTTTATAATGTCATCCTTAAAATTGATTCACTTTTGATCCATTTATCCATTGGATTCATTCATCATGATGGAGCTATTGAACATTAAGCTCCAATCTGGGAAATGCAGCTCCATCTAAAGCTTATGATCAGCATACATCTCCACTATTGACTTTACCAGTGCAGATTATTTATAAAATACCCAAAATTTAAGAAAATACAGAAAATCCACTCTGATGTTTTACCAAAATCTTTTTAGATTCTGTAGTTACCTTAAAATACACCACAAATTGACACTCCTTCTACTGACATTTGGAATACATGCATCCTCAGCTTTGCAAACGTTTGCATCACACCAGTTCACTCTTACCAAAGACCTACACTAGCACCTGTTTCACGACCCTAAAAAAATTTGAAGAGAATTTTTACTTTTATGATAAAAAGATGAAAACAACTTTCGGCCTTGGTCTCGCAGCGAGCTGTTCTACAGGTAGGGTGGGTCCCGAGCCTTTACCACATGTTAGTGTTGTTCTAGGTTTTGTGTTACCACTTGGTATGATTTGGCAGGTTATTTTGGGGGGTCTAAGAACACCCCCCAATTTTCCCATATAAATTAATGATAATTGTTTCTTCACTTTATGCCATTTCAGCTTAGAACATGTTTCATAGGTGTAGTCTACATGCAGATGGGGGGAAACGTGTACATTCGCCTCTTCTTGAATCTCGGGTAGTTTCTGACAACTTCAACCAATAAGAAACGGCAGAAATGACACTACAGACATTTAGAAACTAAGTCATAAAAAATCATACAGCTTTCTTCTTGACTTTTTTGTATTTATTTTTTGGCGGTGGCGGGAGGATTACCCTATTGTTCATGTTTTTAAATTATTGAATTGAATACATGAGTCATTTATTTAGAAAGCTTTTTTCTAATATGTGAAATAATGCATGCACATTTTTAGCTTTAGCTGATTTTCTTGTTTGATTATACAGATATTTTGTTTTTGAGTTCTAAATATTATCTCTCACTTAGAAACCTAATGAATAGAGTAGTTTAATTCCCAAACTTAATTTTTAATGGAGTTAACATTTTATTGCATTATATTCTATATGATATCTGCTATACAGAATCTGTTTAGACACACTTTGTTAGAATATACATGGTCCAGGTGTGTAAATGTTCCCTGTGTATTTGAAATAACTGTGTACAGATTTCTGTTAAGTATAGATTTTACATAAAAGTATTTGACTAATTCGGCTAATTACATTCTTCAATTCCACTTGATATATCACTTTATAAAATGGGTGTTAAATTCTCACTATTTGTTGATTCATCAGTTTCTCTGACGCTTTTGACATTGCTTTATTTAAGTAATACATTGTTAGGTGTGTTTAAATGCACAATTGTTGCATCTTTTCCATGGATGTTTTCTATAGATTTGTATTTGATTTTCACTTTTAAATTATTTTCTAAGGTTATAATAATCTTATTTATTTAAAAAATGGAAGGAGGAAAATAATCACTACATGCAGATCTCTTTCACTATCCAGAAAAATACAATCAACTAAAGGAGAAAAGGTAAGAAAGAAAAAACATTATAACAATTTAATATAATAACTGGTTACTAATTCAATTTTTAACATTCTTTGTGATTATGCAATAACCAGCTAGCAAATACCTTAAGAAAGTAACTATTCATAAAGAAACCAAAAGACATATCTTCTTTCTCTTTTTTGATGTTATTTTGATAGCAACCATGTGATTCTTTTTTATTCTGATTTATTTCCATTTCAGATTATAAAACCAAGCTTCTTTCCTGGTGACGTGCTCCCCTGGAGATGTATTCTCCACACCACTGGAGTGTGTTGCTCTGGCTGCTGAGAATGCTTGAACTCATGGAGAATAATTATAAAAGTACATGTTGGGTCCGGGAAATCTCTGCCATGCTGGCTTTGTGTTTGGTAGGACTAAGCTTATAGTCCTAGTATATATACATAGTCCATTCAGTCATTCATTCACTTATTGATTGATCCAATATTTATTGTACTACTTTGTGTGCCAGGCTCTCTTTTAAGTCCTCCAGCTACAAAACTGAACCAGATAAACAAAGTTGCTGGTCTTATGAATCATGCATTCTATTTTAGAGACAGAGGATAGTAGATGGCATTTCATTATATTCAAAAGTTAACAACAGTGACCCCTGTGCATATTAATCTTTTATTTCTCTACTTGAACTTGATTTTAAATAAACTTGGACATATTGGATTAAGTTCAATTTCTTTCTACCATCAAATCAATTCTGTAAAAGTCGCCTATATCTTAAATTCATGTGTTTGTGTCTCATAAACTTTCCTCTCTAATCTTTTCTTACTGTGTGTTCTGTTTTTCACTCACCAATGACCCAGAAGTGTATGATCAAATAAAATATACATTTAAAAAAAACCCACCAATGAAGATTTCAAATTGAATGACAATTTTGAGTTAAAAAGTTGGAAGTCTATGCATTAAATTCTAAATTGTTTGTGTCTACATATTTAAAGATTACAATGGGAAATATCAATCAATGAATTCCCAAGGAAATACGCAGTTTCCTGATAATGTATAAATCTATATATCATGAATCATTGAATGAAAGATAGTTAAGTAGAATGAATGAATGGAATACAGGTTGTTTTTTTATTCTGAGCAGTTTCTAACAAATATCTAAAAATTGATTCTTACAATTGGAAAATTGATATGCACAAAATATATAGCTTTCACATTTTAGCAAATATATGTGTGTGTCTACCAGGTATATTTTTTATTTTTAAAGGTTTCCAAAGAAGTGAAAATTGAAATACTATTTATATCATTTGTTGCTGACCAACGCTCTTAAAGTTAGATAATCTGTTCAATCTCTCACTTGCATGAATATGTTAAATGTATACATATATAAGTGCTGTCTGGGAAAAAATCCAGCTATAAATGCCTCTATTTTTCATATTACATGGCTGGATACTTTCCAAGGGGCCCTTGTATATGTCACCAACTTTTAATAAGCATAGAAAAGAGCCTATTCCAGATAAACACTTAAAAATATTCAATATTACACATTACGGAAGAACCCGAAACAGAAAAGAATGACATACAAAAATTCTTTAACTTTTTTCTTCTAGATTGTATATGATGTTCTCCAGAATAGGCTATGAATCTGGGGGTTTCCCAGCTCTCAGCAGCACCCCAGCTGCCAACAGCACTGAACGTGAAGCTTTTCTTAGCTTACTGTTTCCCAGAATCAGAATAAATGAGTGGACTGAAGGATAAACATTTGTAATAGCCTGACCAAGCAAAAACACCATTTTTCATCACCTCAAAATAAAAAACTGTTATGAAGACCGACAGGAAGTAAATAGCAAATAGTACGAGGAAAGATATGACACTTTTCCTGGCTCTTATATGGGCCTTGACGTTGGCATCTCTGAATCCTGTTGCACTGTGCTTCATATTCTTGACATGTTTCCATAGTGAGAAGATTAACAGAATAAATACATTCAAAGATATCAAAAAGGGTAAAAAGGATCCCATAGTGAATATAATCAGTTCTAGAAAGTTTTTAGTGTCACTCTGTTTAGGACTCAAAGTCATAGTCCTTTCATATGAATGTATCTGGATACTAATATACATGCTTATCATAATAAGATTGAAAGGCAAGAACACTAACGCTCCCAGCAACACTACTAGAACCACCATTTCAACTCTACGCTTTAGGTGAAGAAAATCAGGATTTGAAAAGTTAGCTATCTTGAGAAAATAAAAGAGGCTGAGACCTGTGGCAAACCAATTGCTAAAATGATTGGCCACAACCCCGGCAATCATAGTAAATATAATTTCCATTCTCTTCATGTATAAAGATGAATAAAACCCATTTGTAAACCAATTCATTATCATCACCCAAATCAGACCAATTCTAGAGATCCCTAATGCAGTCAGGATTCGATCAGCTGAGGACATCTTTCGTCTCTTGAGCCCGTCAATGCAGTTCACCAGGGCTATGAATCCCTTCGCCAAAATACTAACTATAAATTCTGTATTTAGTAAAATGGTGAGGAAGATATGCCAGGCACTTGCCATGTCTGGAAAAATAGAGCTCCAACGTCTAATTACAATGTTGACAATTTCTTGATTTGCCACATTTAAATAGTATATATACTTATTTCTTGGATGTGCAGCTAATTTCTTTTTTTAAAATAAAATCATAGGCTCAATATCAAGTCAAAAAACACTAAGGTGCTCTAATGAATGGGCACATAACTGTCTTTATAAAAATTATTTTGTCCTAGATAGTCAGCTGCACTCAAGGTCAGGTACTGTATGTTCTCAACATAAAATGAAATTTCTTATACTTGACAGTGAAAGAAAAACTGAATTCTCATTTGCTAACATGCATATAAGGACATATTCTCTTTCCTTATTTTGCCATGCTTGCTTTATTTAATCTCTGCACCATTGGCTCAGCAATTTCAGCTGTTATCAATAACATTAAACATTTCCATGCCGAGAACTCTGACATGCAATAAGTACCTACATTAGTAGATGGGATTTGGTGAGCACTAAAATTATCAGCACTGAGATACGATGGAAGAAGACTGAAGGGACATTTCCAAAGTTTATCCAGAGCCCAGCAAAGCCACAACTCCTGAATGCTAGATGCTGACCATGTATATGGATTTATCAGTGAACTCTTTGCAGGTGCCCAAACACACACACGTTGCAGAACAAACTTATAGGATTATTGACCAGGAACAACTTCTTTGTGACAACAAAAACGTGAGGCTCAGAAAATCCACAATTATCTGGATTCACAACCTCTTGCTTTTCTCTCAAATACTTCATACTTCATTCCTTCATGAATATTTATTAAGTTTCTCTTGATGTTTAAAATGATATTTTATGTCAAGATATTTTTAAAACATGAATATTCTTGATGTAATTTAATACTTAACTGAAAAGACTCACAACTCCATCCAACAGAACAGCCTCTTCATTAAAGCTGGGTGTGGGCAATATTGAGAGGCTCATCTGCAGAGCCTGAATTGTCCTCACTTTAGGGCCTCTCCAACCCTCAGCAATACTCATTCCTCTGCAGTCAGCAAAGCCCTTTGAGTTTTATTCAGTTTCTTCTTACATCTTCTCTCTGACTGTTAAATCAAACTTCAACGTAAATAATTAGAGGTTTACTAAATAAGATGGTAGAGTAAAATCATAATATATACTCTTATTTAAAAAGCAATATTAAAGCAATAAACCCAGTCAACAAATAAGAATAACACCTATTGTATGATCCAGGCATTCCATTCCTTGCTATTTACCCATGCCAAAAAAAAAAAAATATGACAAGAATGTTTATAGTAGCTTTGTTTTTTAAAACCTCCTAAATTTTAACTGGAATAAGAAATCATTTAGTAAAGAATTTTGTCTCTACAAAAAGTATTTTATGACAAAATAACTACAAATTAATGGATAAAATTAACTTCCTTGAACTTTAAATATGATTTTTCCTTTAAACAGAAAACCATTCCAATAAAGGTAACTAAAAGTTATTCAAAGAAACTTTTTCTTGGGAACTTGCACTTCAGAATTACCCTTCTGTCTGAAAATGCACAAGTCAGACAAAATATATGAAAGAAACAGACTTCAAGAAACTAAACATCAGGCAGTGATCCCTGAGAGATGGGAAACAAGTTAAGATGAGCCCCGAAATTGCCCCCAGATGATGGCTTTAAGGACGTCTTCAGGCCATGGTGAAAGGACGGGCACCTCGCTAGAAGACAGTGAACTTCCCAAGCTGAAGAGACACAGCTGAGAATCCAGGAGCAAGTCTGCTGGAACATGCAGCACAAAGCACCAGAGAGGAGAGATAATTCCAGAGATCTACAGAAGGTCCCTATCACGTATTCAGCAGAGAACAGGCACATGCCTATGATGGCTGGGAAAGAACCATCCAAGAAGATTAGGGGAATCAGGTACCAGGATACACAAAGGGCACAGAAGAGTGCCTGTCACCACCAGTAAGACCAGATGCTATAGACAAAATGTTTGTGTCCCCTCAAATTCATGTTAAATCCTCACTCGTAATGTGATGGTATCGGAGGTGGGACCTTTGAGAGGTGATTAGGTTATGACCGTGAAACCCTCATAAATGGAATTAGTGCCCTTATGAAAGAGACACCAAAGACCTTCATTGCCCCTCATGCTGCCATGTGAGAGCACAGCCAGATGGCTATCTATGAACTAAGAAGTGGGTCAGCCACCAAAGTTGTTAGCTCCTTGAGTTTGAACTTCCAAGCCAACAGTATTGTGAGAAATAAATTTCTGTTGTTTATAAGCCATGTAATCCATGAGTTTGTTTTGTTGTTGTTGATATAGCAGCCCAAATGGAATAAAACTCTGAGGAATTTCCTATTTCACAAGATTCTAGGTAAAATACATGGAAAAGTCTTGCTTCAATGATGGAGAATAATTAGCTCTCAATTAGTTTTGGTCCTACCTAACAAATCTTAAAAGCAAGACTGAACAGGATTAAACAAATTCCCAGTAATTTAACTGTATCGCGGAACAAAGCTCACAAATATCTATAGGAATGTAAAAATATCCATCCAGCACTCAAACAGGTAAAATTCATGGGCTGACATCTAATAAAAGACTATCAGGTCTGCATAGAAGCCCTAAAATAAGAAACATCAAATAAAGCCAACCTAGACCTGGTATATGTATTAGAGTTAACAGACAAAAACATTAAAACAGTTATTATAATAACTATATTCCAGGTGTCCAAAAAGTTATTAATATATAAGAAGGGTTTAATAAAGACCCAAATTGAACTTCTAGAAATTAAAACTACAATATCTGAGATGAAAAATACACTGGATGGGATTAACATCAGATTAGACAGTGCAGAAAAAAATTAGTGAACTTGAAGACATAAAAATAGAAACTATCTAAAATGAAAAGAAGATAAAAGAATTTGAAAAAATTAGAAAGCATTATTGAACTTTGGAGAACTAATAGATGTGTTATTAAAGTGGTCTAAAAAGGCTGAGCTAGGTAAAAGAAATAATGGCCAAAATTCTCCCAAATATGGAAACTATAAACCCATAAACCCAAAAAGCTCAGCATACCACAAGCACAAGAAACAAAGCAAAAACTACACCAAAACACATCATAATCAAATTTCTCAAAAGTTGTTTTAAAAAGAAAATATTAAATAGCCAGGGGAAAAGTTATGTTCAGAGGAACAAATAAGAATGATAGAATAGGAGGTTCTCTGGGGGGTTCCCTAGGGTGGGGGTTCCCTGGTGGTATAGTGGCTAGGCTCCAGCACTCTCAACACTGCAGCCTGGGTTCTATTCCCAGCCAGGGAACCACCAAAAGAAAAAAAAAAAAAGGATGATAGAACATCTCTTTTCAGAAATAACATAGGTAAGAGTCTACTGTAACAACGACTAAAGTACCAAAAGAGAAGAATCCACCTTTCAACCTAGAATACCCAGACAAAATATTCTTCAAAACTCATGGAGAAATAAATATTTTTTTAAACCTAGAGAGCAAAAAGACTTCACACTAGCAGACCCACGCTCAAGAAATATTGTAAGATACCATCCAGGCAGAAAGAAAATGATGCCAGATGGAAACCAGAATCTACACACGAAAGTGTAAACAACCTCAGACAAGGTAACGATATGCATAAATGTGTAAGATTTTCCTCTTCTCATTTAAATTTTTAAAAATAAAATTGTTTAAAAATAATAACATTGAGTTTAAATATGTGCAAAAGTAAGATGTGATGTATTTTTTCTAGAGTAAAGTAGCTAAAAACAGTGACACTTTTGAAATTGAATATGGTTAAGAGAAAGAGAATGGATAGTTTAATCAATTCTTCCACATTGGGCACTGGTGTGGCCACTACCCAGGTTAAAGCAATAAATGAAGCTCACAGCATGCTTCTTCCCAATTACATCAACCCTGTTTTACTCCCAAATAGAAGTAATTCCCATAATTTTCTTTCCTGTTTCCCTATCTAAATATGATTTCTAGATATTATAGCTTAGATTTGCTGGCAACCAGGTTTTAGGAAATTGAAATAATTTAGGTGAGATTTGTTTGTTTACTTGATTGTGTGGTTTTTATTGGTGAGGGGAGAGATCTAGTTCCTTTCATTTAAAATTACATTCATGTGCAACCATCATCCGTAAGGTGGTATGTAATCAAAGTTTATTTATTTTTCCTGTTGAATAATATTCAACTAGGTGACTTTACCACATTTTAATGATCTAGCCTGTTGTTGATGGAATAGAGTCATAATGATGCTATTATGAATATTCTTATACTATGTCCTGATGAACATAGTACATTTTTTAAATCTTTAAAGTATTTCATAATTTTAGGATTATTCAGTATATCTATTCCTGATGACTATAAAAATCCAGTATGCTAATTTCATTGAGTTATTGAATAAATCATTACCAAACTGCAGATTAGTATCTGACATATTATTTAAGATGAGCTTTATCAATAAGGTATCTTAATAGCCATAAGAACATTAACAGGTGAGGAAGAACGACTAATGGTGCCAAATAAAAAGATAACTCTTCTGCTTAGTAAGTAACTCTTATGTAAATGTGTATATATTCACATTTCATATTTGAAATGATTTTTATTTTAATACCTCCAAAAAATTTAAGCTGAATGGAGGTAGGGCTGGAAAGCAACTTAGCTCATACCAAAGAAAGTCTTCGAGTTGCAAAAATGTCTCTAGAAAAGTCATTCTTAATTAAATCTTCACTTTTGAATGTATGTGTTTTCCCTAATACATATTCTATCATAAAAGACTTGTAACATCAGCAACCACAGTTCATGGCTGTGACTTTTCTTCTTCATGATTTTTCCTTCTTCATCTTCCTTATACAACTTGAATGTCCTAAGCTTTTTAGCTACTTGTATTAAATTTAATCTTCCTTATCTATATCATCAAGTCAGTATTATTTATTGTCACACATACACAAAGTTCACAAAGACTCATGGTTTTCTGGTAGAAGACACGTGACACCCAACTTACTTATTTTTAGCCAGCACCTCAGGTGCCACAGAAATGACAGAAACGCCTGTCTTAGCTTCTTGTTTCCCCAAATCAGGATAAATGAGTGGCCTGAAGGATACATGAATTCAAGGACCTGGCAAAGCATATGAAGTGGTTTGTTCTGCAGAGTGTCATAACTCCAAACCGAGAAGATTGTAGTCAGGAAATAAATGACAAATAGAAAGAGAAAGGAGATCACAGTTTGCATGGCTCTTACGTGGACCTTGGTGCTGGGGTCTTGGGATCCTTTGCCACTGAGCTGCATCTTCTTGACATGTTTCCACAGGGAAAAGATTAACAGCAGAAAAGATGTCAGGGACATAGTAAAGGGTATGAAGTTGGATAGCGTGGATACAGTCATATCTGAAAGGTGCATAATGTCTCTCAATTTGGTCTTCCAAGTGATGTTTCCTTCATATTTATTTAACTGTGTATTTTTAGCTACACTTGCCACTGAAAGATGAAAAACCAAGAAGATCAAAGTCCCCAAGAGTATTATGAGAACTACTCTGTTAACTTTCCACTTTAGGTGAAGAAAAATAAGGCTGGAGAAATTGGTTATCTTAAGCAAATAAAATATGCTGAGGCTAGTAGCAAGCCAGATGCTAAAATGGTTGCTTATTACCCATGCCATAGAAACAATAATTCCTATTTCTAAACTATATAAAGCTGGATTAAACACAGTTGCATACCAATGTATTACTAATACCCAAAGCAAACCAATTCTGGAGACAGCAAGAGCAGTGAGAATTCGACGCGTTGAGGAGATCTTGTGTCTCTGGACCCAGTCAATGTAGTTCACCAGTGCTATGAAGACATTGACAAAATTTCCTAGAACAAATTCTGTCATTATCAGGATGGAAAAAATGCCAGTAGTAAACTTATCATGTCTGGGAGGGGTGTAGGGAAAGCCAAGCCTGGAAAAAAAAAGAAAGAAAAGTCAAATGATATCACTGCTCGCTATTTCTTAATATTCTAAAGTTTCACCTGCACATGGTTTGTAAATGTGCAGTAAAGTTCTATTTCTTCTTTTAAATTCTGAGAGTAACATCAAGCAGGAAAACACCACCATATGCTAATGGGTGAGTTTCAAGCTGTCTTTATTAAAAACATTTCCCAAATAATTTAAATGAATTCTTGTTCATACACTCTGTGTCCTTGCCGTAGGTTGGAATATTTCATAGCTGATAATGAAACGAGAGCTGGATCTTCATTTGCTAACATTCAAATACAGACAAATTCTCTGTCATTCATTGTTTTGCAATTTTTGCCTTGTCTCAGCTCTACATAATTTGAATTCATCAAGTTGCAATGTTAACTAGTAAAATTTTTAAATCTACTACAGGGACCATGCAGCAATTGTCTAAATTGGTAGATGGGTCTTTTTAACAAAAACATTAGATTCACACAGAAGGACTTAGAGAAACTTATCTATAGTTTTGTTTTTTGGGTTTATTTTTTAATTTTAGTTTCCCTAGGACCCCTAGGAAGGCCAACACTCCCTAAAATTGGGTGCTAACTAGTATTTATAAATATCCTTATTGTTTACAAGCTTATAAGCATGTACACATGCACCCCCCCACCTATACATTTTTTTTGGTCTCCTGAAAAAATTATTTTGATTGTGATTGCATTGCACACAGAATTTGGATACAATTTCTACCTTAGGAAACTGAGCCTATCTACTCAGGAACATGGCATATATCTACCTTTGCTCAATTCTTCTATGTTTTTCAATACAATTTAGTAAACATCAATAAAATACATTACTTCTGAGACTTATTTCCAGGCACCTCATAAATTTTTTTACTACTGTGAAAAAGCTTGGTTTCAAATATCATATTCTAATTAGTTATTATTGGTGAATAGATATACATGAATGCCTTATTTGGTAATTTCACTAAATTTACCTATTTTATTAAATTTATTACTTATTTCTTTGTGGATTACTTTGGATTATCCATAGGTAAACCTGTTGTCTGCAAAAAGAAAATCTATTTGTCACTTTCATTCAAATCCCCATATGACTTATTTTTTTATCCTTTCCCACAAAGCTTTGCTTGATCCTGGCATTTACCATTAAGCATAACGTTCCTGCATTTGTTTAATATATACCTTTTATAGAGTTATTGTCATTTCCCTTCACATATACTGGTTCAGTAAAAATTTGGTCAAAAACTATTCCAAAATCTGTTAATAGAATTCAATCAGGGGACAAAGCACACAGAAATCTGATGATAAAAAGTTTAATATAAAGAATTGTTAACTCTAACAAGGGATTGGAGTAATGAACTGGCTAGACAGAAGTAAAGAGGACTCCACAGAATACAGAAATAGTGGATACAAGGAACAGTCGTGATCCCTAGGGCTAAGATATGACACCCAAAGAAAAACCTCCACACAAACTTACCCAGTCATCCAGGTGAAGAACAGACCTTGTTGAAGATGGCACAGCTATGGCTCACATGGCTGCACCACCAGAAATGGCTGGAAATCTGTTGTCTATCTACCTCCTGGGAGTTGAAAGCTGTCCATGGAGAGATTTCTTACCGGGACTGCTCTGCTGTAAAACTATAGGGACATACGGGGGGTAAGGTGTTGACTGCTGGGTGCTGCAGACCAGAATGCACCAGAAGACTGGAGAATCGGCTGCACTATGAGCCAAGCACTAAAAATAACGTCCAATATATCTGAATTTTAAATTTTTTGTGAAAAAATGTGCTTATATACATTTAGTTTTCATTTTACTATGTACAGTTATGTTTCTAATATTACGTATATTTGGTTTTTATCTGTGCATTGAGTTTCATAAAGAATCTTGGGTTTTACCCTCATCTATATTTTATTTTAGTTTTCTATGTCATTGATTTTTTCTTTCATTATTATATACAGATTACAAAGGAGTTAAGAATGCAAGTTTGGGAACCAGATTGCTTGTGCTAACATTTCAATATTTTTTCCATTTTGTACTGTGTGACCTTAGGCAAGGTACTTAAACATTTTTATTCCTGTTTCCTTATATACTAAATGTGGTATAATTGTTTGCAAGATTAAATGTGTTAATATATGGAGAGCATTGAGTATAGTTTTCTGTATCAATAAAACTGAGTAAATATTATTCTACTAACTTTTTTATATTTTCAAGTATTTTGTCTTTCATGTCCATTTTCATTTTTTGGTTGCTTACTTCCATTTCATGGAAATTCAGTGAGCATAGGTAATAAAAGTCATCTTACATCTGCCACCAATATTTTGCTTAGTATTTCAAAATTTGCGTATTGACAAACGCTTGGAATGTGACATCATATTTACATATTTTCTCCTGTGTCATCAATGTGCTGCAGGCCAAAGTGCATTCAGAGGAGATTCCAGGGTGGTATTGTATTTGTGTTAGAATATGTTTGAGAATTTGTATTTGTTTTAAAATATGTTTATTAAAATTCTTGTTCTTTATTGCTGATGCTCATTTGCATTTGCATTTCTATTTCATTGCATGGTGGCATATGGCTTGATTTCACATATTTCATTACTCTCAGCATTTCTATTATCTTGAGTTAAGTAATTGGCCCACTCACCTTTATAAAAATTTTTTTGAATAAATGCATTCATAGATATGAATTTTCAAGTTTTAATTTAGGTAGTGCTTTTGTTCTTATTTAGTTCTAAATTTTGGATTAACCCCCAACATTTTTTTGTTTTACCTATGACTGAGTTAGTGAGTAATTACTATCACAATTTTTATTAAAATATTGAAACAGGAGTTCCCTGATGGTGTAGTGGCTTAAGGCTTCGGCGCTGGCACTGTCAGCGCTGCGGCCTGGGTTCGAGTCCCAGTCAAGGAGCTACCCACATACCAAAAAAGCAAAAAAAAAAAAAAAAATATTGAAACATGTAATAAGAGAATATATTTTGTGTGATAAATATTCCTTTTCATTTATTGAGAATTTATTGCCTATTAGATGTTCTATGTGTGTAAATGTTAATGTTCCTGTGAAATAATTGTGTATACTCTGATGGTACAGGACTCTACCAGATTAAATTCATTTTGTTATTCACATCCTCTTTATAATTATTAATTTTTCTTGATCTTGTGAAATATTTAGTATTTTCACCATATGTTGATTCAGCATTTTGTCCATTTTTTAAAATTTGGTTCATTTAATTTGATACTACATTGTAAACAACACTCATGGCCCCAATTATTGCTTCTTCTTTATTGTTGTTTCTTTATTAGCTTAAATGTATTTCTTTAAATATTGAATTTCACCTTAAAAATTTTCAATTCAATATTACTGTTATTCCACTAGCTTTTGCTTGGTTGAAACATTAGTTCAAAATTCAGTTTCATGTAATAAAGATAAATAAATGAGTAAACACATACTAGTGATTTAATTAGATGAAAATTTATTTCTTCTAACGAAAGTGTGTGGCCTGTTTGAAGGTTGACGATTAAAGTTCAGACTTTAGGACAAAATCTGTGGAATCATCAGATATGACTCAGTGTCTGCACTTGTTTAGCTACAAGAGGCCGATGATAGAACTGGGATCCAATGCTCTAATCCTGGGTGTACAATTTGAGGACTCTGAGCAACTGGATTCTTAGAGACAAAGATTAAGGCGTCTGGAGTAAAGATGGAAGAGAAGCCCCCGGAAGGGGTCTGTTCTCAAAGGCTGCGGTGAGCCAGCACGGCATAGCACAATAGCAGTGATCTGGTTCCCAGGAGACGGGGGTGCTGTGTAATCTTGGGTAAGTCACACTTTCAGGGGCTCCCATTCCTCATCTGTAAAATGAGGAGTTCTGGAATCACTCCTAAGTCACGTTCTGGAATCATTTAGCAATACTAGTCCCTGTATGGTGTGGATCCTAAGGGGGACACGTTATTTCTGAGCTAGCCCGCATGTGAGCGGGGAGGAAGGGTTATTCTGACACAGCCTGAACAGTAAGCTCTTCCCCAGTTCACCTTTCTCGGATTTATTTATTGTGGTTAAACATGCCTAACATAAAATTTACCCTCTTAACCATTTTAAGTGCAAGATTCGGGAACATTAATAACATTGACAATGCTTTGCAGCCATCACCACTCTCTAGTTCCAAAACCTTTTCAATCCAGTTCACTTTTTTTTGCAATAAAGATAGTCTTTCTCTAGGTTTATTGAGATATGACTGACATATAACACCGCATTAAAGGTGTATGGCAATGATTTGATATATATACCTATTGCAAAGTCATTATCATGATAAGTTCGGTTAACTCTAATTCTCTTTTAAATGAGCCTGGACAAGTTTTATCAGTGTCCTCACAACCCATGAACCTGACCGTCTGTCATGACTCCTGCCTTGGACCTTGAGAGACCAAGCACTCCTCTTAAAGCAAATGATGCTTTTTACGCTTTCTATAAGAACGAATGCAAAAGGCAAAGATAAACTGTTGAGGAAATCGCTATGTAGTGAAAGCCTCTCCCTCTCCCTCTGCCTCTAGAAAAGTTATCTTGTTCTAAATCATAATGCTTAACACTCAAATTTACTGAGCTCCGACTATGTGCTTAGCACTAAGCTAGTTGCTTTGCACATGTTATTTGACAGGTGGATATTATCCCCACTTCTTGGATTTTAAAAATGAGCTATGGTGGAAACTAGACAAAAAAAAAATTTATTTCTTTCTCATCTAACAAAAATGTTCAAAGTTAAGTAGTTCGAACATTAAGATGCACAACATAATATTAGGGTTCTGCTTGGATGGAGAAGTGGAAAAATCTGCAATTATATACTAACTCATAAACTGTGTCCAATGGTTTGACTGGGTGATCAGGGACTTGGAAGAAACATGTTTAGAAAATTAATGATGAGAGTATTTGAGAAAGAAGGTATATGGACTGATCTCTCTAACTGGGCAAAAATTGTCAAGACAAGTGTTTACCATATGAATGTTTACCAAAGGGTGACCCCAGTAAAGGAGAATTTTAATAAACAACAGGATAAGATGACCTGTACTATGGATAACAGCCTCTTTCCAACCACCCCTGTCATCACCCAAAGAGCTCATGTACAATGTGACCAGAGTGGCAAGAACAAGGTTATGCATGGGCCCAGCAACATGAACTCCCAATCGCAAAGGCCAGTCTGGCTATGACACTGCTCAATCCCCAACCTGCCAGTAGCAGAGACCAACACCGAGTTCCAGATACGTCACCATTCTCTGGGGTGATCAGCCAGTTGCAGGGTGACGGGTTGATTACACTGGACTGCTTTCATCACGGAGGAGGCAGTGTTTCGTTCTTACCGAAATAGATGCTTACTCTGGATATGGATTGGCATTTTCAACATGTCGTGTTTCTTCCAAAACCACCCTCCAAGGGTATACAGGATGCCTTATGCAGCAAAAGAAGTGTGGCAAATGGCCCATGCTCCCTGAACTCATTTATCTTACCATGTCCCCCAGCATCCTGAAGTGCCTGGCTTGGCAGACTGGTGGAATGGCCTTGTGCAGACTCAGTTACAGTGCTTATTATGTGGCAGTATATCGCAGAGATAGAGCAAGATTCTCCAGAAGGTTACACATGCTTAGAATGAGCAACCAATGTATGGTACTGTTTCTCCAGTTGCCAGCATTCACAAGTGCATGAATCAAGGGGTAGAACTGGGATTATCATCATTCTCTATTACCCCTTTAAACCCAACAGCAAAATTTCTGTTTCCTGTTCCCATGACTTTATATTCTGCTGGCTTTGAGGTCATTGTACAAAGGGAAGAACACTTCCATCAGGGGACACAACAATGACTCCATTGAAGTGCAAGTTAAGAAAATAACCCAGCTATTTTGGACTCTTGTAAATCTGAATCATAGGCTAGGAAGGTACAGTTCTGGCTGGGGTAATTGATATTGATAGCCAAGGGGGTCTAAGACACCATGATCAAGGTTAGAAACAGTAGATCTGGAATAACAAAAACCCCCTAGATAGTCTTTTTGTATTACCATGGCCTATGATTTATATAGAAGAAACAACTTTCTATTCTTCTTCCATAAATCATCTTCTATGGGAAAACCGAATAAAACAGTCACAACACCAAGCACTTAAAGAAAGTGTTTTATTTTTATTAGTGTTAACAGGAAAATGATAACAATTTCCAACTTTTCCAAAACTTTGGTAAGGAATAGACAAAATCATGATTTAGTCACCTCCACTAACGTGAAAGACTGCTAATGGACATAAGGTGACTGTTTTTCTTCAATGGCAGCCTATCTTTTGCTAGGTCATCAACACAGGTTCTCACATGGGGAAAGTTAAGGAGCAGAAGTTGATCTCAAAATATCATTCAAATAACCAAACTAAAATACATCAATCACAGAAACAGCATCCTATAGTTCTTTCAGCAGTTCTTTTGTATTTACTCTACTCCTTAGAAATAGGCCCCTGTGCCTTAATTCTGACTTTAACATCACCCATTAATAATTTGCTCAAGTAATACATTTAAAACTAAAGAACATCCCATTTCTAAATGTATTCAGTTTGACTGAACTTTGCTAAGTTACCCAAATTGATATTTAAGAAATTACTTAGACATTGTCCAAATTATGTATTTAAATATTTGAAATATAATTCACTAATGATGATAATGATGATGATGATGATGGCATCTGAATGGGAAATGTCTACCTACAGGAGTCTAACATAATGGGGACTTCACCCAGTTTTCTAAGTGGTGGAGTTCACTTCATTAGGAAAACAGTACCAATTTCCTCTTCTCC
This sequence comes from Lyroderma lyra, assembly GCA_004026885.1. Lineage (NCBI taxonomy): Eukaryota > Metazoa > Chordata > Mammalia > Chiroptera > Megadermatidae > Lyroderma > Lyroderma lyra. Next base: position 3,725 of record PVJL010015170.1, on the reverse strand, counting down.
ATGGCCTTAAGATTCTTGCATTAATCTCAGCATCAGGGCTAGCTTGAAAGAAAACTTCACTAAAACTTCATCAAGAGTAACTTAAAAATAAAATATTTCTAATGATTTACTTGCTACTCTTTTCTTTTACTGCATTCTAAAATATATGGCAAATTTGAGACAAAATGGATGGACCTGGAGATCATGCTAAGTGAAATAAGCCAGACAGAAAAAACAAAGAACTGCATGATTTCACTCATATGCGGAATATAAAACTGAAAGCAAAGAAAAAAAGAAATGAACAAACAAATAACCCATGGACACAATCAATAGTTTAATGTTTATTTGGGGACGAGTGGGTTAGGGAGGGGAGAAAGGGGAGGGGGTGGGAAAGGAAGGGGGGAAGCTAAATATAAGGTGATGGAAAGAGAAGTCACATTAGGTGGTGAACTTATTACACAACAAGTTGACAATGCACTGTAGAACTGTATGCCTGAAACCTATGTAATCCTTGCTAACAGATGTCACCCCAATAAGTCTAACAATAAAAATGAATTAAAAAAATATATATATGGCAAAAGTGAAGTCAAACAGCACTCTGCTTTCATAGCATTTTCATATGGACATGCCCATACTCCCTATGTAAAACTACAGTATATAAACTTGCTTTCCTATTTTCATAGCATTATTACCAAGCAAAATTTTCCCTCTTGCTTATTTGCATCCCAGCTACTGTGATTAAATCTGGGTTATTTTATTACAGCAGTCAAAGTACCACCATACTACACAAACATACACAAACATTGAACTGAATATGTATTATGCCTTAACAAATTTACCTTTCCATGTCTAGGTCTTATTTCTCTACCATGAAACTAAGAACTTTGTTTATTTTCATTTTTGTATAGTATTCTATTATGTCAGTATACCATAATTTGCTTCTCCATTTTAAAGCTGATGAATATTTGCATGACTTCTCAATTTCAACTGTTAAGAAAAATTGTAACATGCACATTTTTGCATGTACATCCTGATGTATACGTACCATGATTCTTTAGAATAAAAAATAGGAGTACAATTAATGGGTTTAGGATATGCATCTTCATCTTAATCACACAATGCCATACTATGGCATGAAGTTGTTTTACTAGTTCATAATCCTAGGAATAGTGTATGAAAATTCCCACTGCTTCAGAGCCTTTCTAGAATTAGAAACATCTGACTAATATTTACACTTTTATGTTTATATACAGTATTATTACACTTATATTACACTTAACATTTTACAATCCTTTTGGTATTCCAATTTCAAATTTATCTTTAGTTAGAAAAATTTACATGACTTTTTTCCCTTGCTGTGACTGTAGTTTCACCTACATTTATTTATATTACATTGTATGTTCTCATACATTTATCAATATTCCATTATATCATTTTAGAATCTTTCTTCTTCATCCCTCAGACACTCTTTTGTTACCAGTGTTAGTATAGCAGAGATATTTCTTATAATTGAATATTACATCAGATCACATTGAGAAAATATAATATTTAAAAGCATGTTATTTCACTTTAACAAAACCTAAATTACCAATGAAAGAAAGGTTGACATTGAAAATACACATACGAGGTTTCCTATTAAGGTATTGTCCCATAGAATACAGAAACTTCTTTCGAATTATGTCTATGAAGCTAAAAGCTTTGCTTCTCTAAGAAAATTTAAGAGGCCACAGTAATCTCAAGGCAATCTGCCTTAGCTTGCTGTTTCCCAAAATTATAATAAATGAGTGGCCTGAAGGAAAGAGAGTTGAAATCACCATGATGAGCATCATGGGCTGGTATGTCTGTACCTTAGTGAAGATCCAAATTGCTGTTAGAGTGGAAATAATATAAATGATGAAGAGGATGAGGAAGGTTGTCACCATTTTCATGGCCCTTCTATGAGCCTCTGTGCTAGAGTCCTCTGAGACCGTCCCATTGAGTTGCAAGTTCTTGGTGTGTCTCACCAAGGACAGAAATAAAAGGAGCAAAGAGATCAGGGACAGGAGAAAAGGAATAACATAAGAAAAGCTAAGAAAAATAAGACTTTTAAGATAGAACATTTTATTTACATCTGAATGCAAAGTCACGTTTCTTTCGTGTACTGTATAGATATTCATCAATAACTCGATGTTCGCTTCATGCACTAATAGAGAAACAGGCAATATAAAGAAAGACCCCAAGAAAAGCACAAGAACCACTCTATTCACTCTCCACTTCAGCCAGCTGAAAAGGAAGTGAGGGAAACTGGCTATCTTAAGGAAATAGAAAATGCTTAGGCAGGTGGCAGACCAAAGAGTTACATGATTAGTTAGTGTCCAAAGGATAGTAACCACTTCTGCTAGTTCATTAGTAGCATACAGCTGTGGAAATAGTCCTACTATATATGAATCCAATACTATTACCCACAGTTGAATGATTCTGGCCAAAGCCAAGCCAGTGAGGATGAAATCAGCTGAGGAGACCTTCCCATTCTTGACCCATTCGATGAGGTTTACCAATCCAATGAAACCATTTCCCAGCATTCCCAGGATGAATTCTCCTGTTGACACGACCAGAAAGGAAACCTTCATTCCCAATGTCATTTTTATAAGACTGTTTCTAATATTGTGCCTCACTGCCAGCTTTGCAGTTAAGCAGTTGCAGATGGACATCCATTCATGATGCTGTCCCTAAATGTTGTCCTCATAGTTGCAGAAAGTACAACCAAAATTCTGCTGTGTGATATAGTTTCAGAGAGATTCACAGAGAACCGTTCATTCTACTTATATTGTAACTCCAGTGCTAAACCAAACAGCTACATAAACAGACACAAAGCTTCATGAATACCGATCCTATTACGTACCATCAGCTACTACATAATTTCCAGACTCAATACAATGATATCCATTTATCCTGGCACCAGATGCAAATTTCCATCTGTGCCACTGACTAAAATGATGATGTCAAGTACACCAGCATACAAATAATAAGAGAAATTATTTTTCACTAATTTGTACGTTCATCTCCCTGAGTCATACATTTAAATGCAAATATTTTAAATTTTGAATAGAATTTTCTAAAAAAAATCTTCATATATTCTCATTATTTGTTACTCATCAATAAGGTTTTTGTACCTGCCAAGTATTTTGTTTGATACAATTATATTCATAGAAATAATTTATTGCAATTATTTCTAGTTTAAAGAGCACAGCCAACTCCTAGAACAAATAAATAAAAATAATTAATATGTGAAGTTGTAGAAACTAAACCATAAATTATACGCAAAGTACACAGAGAATATACTTGAGGAAGCTACAACTGTTGCAATGCAGAAGCGGTTATGGTTTATGAAGACAAAATATTAAGAGGAACTTGAATTATTTAGAATTTATACAAAATAGAGAAACAAATTCAAGACTAATGTAAGAGCATGTCAAATCATCAAAGTGACATGAACAAGCTATGGCACACTTCTAAATAGAGTGACTTCTTTTGTTTTACAATAACTTACTGGCTATTCCAATTGGAATGTTCCTTAGAGTCCTCCAACATCCATGCCCTAAATTCAATGTTTTCATCTTCTTTCTGGGCTACAGAGTGACTCTATTTTTCAGCCTCCCTTACAAACGGCTGTGGCAACGTGACTGAATCTGAACAGTCTTGTGAGTGAAAATTATGTGCACAGGTCCGTCCCCAGAAGTATCTATCTCCCTCACATGCTCTTTCCC
>PVJL010015169.1:0-25337 GCA_004026885.1 Lyroderma lyra | reverse complement strand
CCGAGCCCTGCCCCTCCGCGCGGCCAATGGCGAGCACGCCTCATCCCAGCGGTCCCACCTGACTGCCAGGGCGGGGCAGGGCCACGTGGGGCACTTCCCGCCCCCTCCACAGCCCCGCTGAGGGCCCGCTCCCACCAACGCGCGCAGGACGATCTCTCGGGGACAGGCGGAAGACAGTGCAGATACGTTTAATGACAATAAAAAGGCCTGCTGAGAGCCAAAGCTCAGAACCACCCCCTCTGCGGCGCACGCACCGGTGCAGAAAAAGGACTCTATAAAGTTAGCATTTTCCCCAGTACGAACAGGTCGAGGGCCCTGAGACCAGCCTGGTGGAAGTGAAGCGGCCGCCGCTTCCTCTTGGCCCGCCAGGTGTGGAACAACCCAGAGTTCTGTTTTCCCAGGAAGCGGGAAGGCGTGGCTGCCGCCTCTTCAGGAAGAGGCTGGATGGGCCGCCGTGTCCTCAACACTCAGGCCCACGCCAGGGGCAGCCGCAGCAGTGCAAAAGACAAATGGCTAAGTGTGTCAGGGCGAAAACGTCGCCCGCCCCGGAGAACTCGCGCTGGACCCCGTGGGGGCAGTCCTGGCCTTCTCGGTGCCACTAGCCCCTGAATACGAGCTCCAGCCATCTGCAAAGTGCCAACTGTTGCTGTCCGTCAGGCGCCAGGTTAGGTCACTTTCTTCCTTTTCCTGTGTTTGGTGCAGCCCCTGCCGAACCAGCCACCTAGGATGGGGGCCGAGCTCAGGGGGGCATCGCAGTCCCTGGGTGGGGGCTCCTCTTGGCTCCGGCACAGCGACTTCCGACTGTGGCTGCTTTCTTCACCCGCACGCAGAGGCGTTGCCAGGGAGAAGATGGGGTCCTGCCACCTACCGAAAAGGGAACCCAGAGTCAGGCGTGCCTGGGTGCCTCCCATTGTCACAACCCGCCCCAGGACGGGAAAAGCTGACTGAGGAGGTGACCCTGCTCCCTCCCCGGACCTTGGCCATGGTGGGCTGTGCTCAGTGGTAGCTCCACTGTTCCTGGGCTACAGAACAGCTCCAAGAGCGGCCTCGCAGAACTGTGTCCTTGTGGGCCATCGAGCGGCCGGCACACCGGTGGGGCAGCAGGAGCCCCCGCAAGGAGTCACTAGCAAGTCTGGGCCCCACCTCTCACTTGTGTGGCCAGGGGCAGACCCTCTCCCCCGTCCCAGACTGTGAGACCTGATGGAAGGGAAGGCCTGCTGACTAGGGAGTTGTGGCCTACAGGCCACCGGGTGAGAGCATGTGTCTGACTGAGATGTAGAAGCACATATCACCAACGTAAGATACAGATAAGCACTGATAAGGAAAATGAGCTAAGTTAATGTGAACAGAAAGTACAGTACACGATAGGCCCACATTACAGAACACCACAAACATAACATACAAGAATTGCCAGGCCCAGAAGGTGAAGGGATCCTTAATTCTTGAACCCTTTGATTAAAAGAAGTTATTGATTTCCCCTATAAGACCCTGAAAATTCACAGAGAGAGAAAGTGTAAACTTTTTACTCAATACATACACCATATCTAAATTATCACAGTCTGTTTATGCTTCCCCAAAGTTTGCCAGCTCCCCAAACCAAGAGCACCAAATTCTGTCTGACCAGCATTGCCAAGAGCACGTCCCTTCCAGGGACCTTCCCCTCCAGGCCATCTGAAGTCAGTGGGGGGGGGGGGGGGGCCGTCCGGGCACGTGCTCACAGACACCCTCTCCCCACAGGGAGTCACAGTCCCTGCAGAGGCCACCACACTGCAGTCATGCCTCAGACACGGCTTTCAACACGTCGGAGCTTTCTCTACACTCAGCCCACGAGCAGACAGACACGGCCCATCCACACGGGGCAGGAAGGGGGTGCACCCACGCCCCCTCACCTGCTGTAAGGGGGTATCTCCAGGCCCAGCTCATCCATGAGGAGCCGCATGACATCATCACACCGCCCGTGGAGCTTCAGGGCAGCCCAGTCGTCCTTCGGGGTCCACTGGGGACAGGGGAAGGGGAGTGAGGACAGCATCTCACTCCTTCCCCGGGCCGGACAGAACACCACAGGGACGCCAGCTGTCCTGTCCTAAGGCCCAAGTCTCGGGAGGTGGGTGTGGGCACCAAGTTACCTGCAAGTTCACGATATAGAGCTTGGGCCGCCGGCTGGGGGGCTTGGTCATGCACCAGAGGCGCGGGTACTTCTTCAGAACCTGTGGGGACAGGTGGACAAACCGACCACACACACCGGGGAATGAGGCTGTAGCGAGATGGGGTCTGAAACTCCCATCCCAGCCCTGGCACCATCTGTGTACCTTCAAGCTGGAGCCCAAACACAGGATTGTGTCTGCTTTGCTGGCAGCCTGGGTGGCTGCCTCCCAGTTCAGAGGCTGCCCCAGGGTCCCCCTCTCCCCAAAGTGCACGATGGTGTCCCGGAGCTGGGCCCCGCACTTGTGGCAGGCCCGGCCCGTGTGGTGTCGGTGCAGGGCAGTACGCTCTGTCACGTCAAATACCCGCACGTACTCCCTATTGGGAGTGCAGGCCGTGCAGACCTGAGGAGGGGAGGGCACCGTGAGTGAACGGGAGCCACTGGCCCGTCCAGGCCCCCAGGTCCCAGAGGGACTGCTCACTTCAATGTACATATTCCCGTGCAGCTCCGAGATGGCCGAGCGAGGCAGCCCACTGCGCAGGTGGAGCCCATCGCAGTTCTGAGACACCACATGCTGCACCTGGGGGGACAGGTGGCAGTCAGCAGGAGGGCTGGGGGAAGAAGTGACCAGCAGGGAAGCCATCCTGAGTCCAGTCCAGAAGCTCGAGAGCAGGGGCAACTCCAACCTGCACGGAGCCTCGAGGGCCAAACCAGGGCAGCAGGGTGGTCTCAGCGGGCTGGGAAGAGAGGGGGAGGTGGGGGGGGGGGGGGGGGGGGGGGGGGAGGGGGAGGGCCTGCCCCCAGCAAGCCTGCAGCACTTGGAGCAGCCAAGAGGACGCAAGTTTGCATCACCCCCTCAGCTGGGAAGGCACTCAGGCCCAGACTGACGCTCTCCAGGGCCACTGTCACAGAACCCAGAAGGCCCAGGAGGGTCGAGCCTTCCCCGCTCGGGCCGAGGGGCTCCGCAGAGGGTCTCCCGAGGTTTCCTGTGCGTCCTGTCTGCGACGAGTCAAGGGGAAGCCGCACTCCCCTTGGAGTACCAGCAGAGGAGGACGAGAGGGAGGCTCAGACCGGGTTCTACACTGCTGAGGGGGGGCGCTCATCACAGGGTCCCGTGGCTGACAGGGGGAGGAGGCAGTGCCACCTGGGGACCGAGGCAGTGCTCCAGGGCCCAGGGTGGGGACGCGCAAGCGCCGCAGCTCACCATGCAGGGCTCTTACCAGCTTATGCTCATGCAGGCGGGCGATGCTCATGTGGGTGAGGGTTGGCTCGGCCTCGCTCAGGTCTGCAGCGCTGCCGGGTGGAGGGGAGCGCAGGTGAAGGGGAGAAGAAAAAGCAGTGAAGGGAGCTGGGCGGTCAGGCCCCCGCTCTTGGCCCGCGGGAAGGCTGTGCTGGGCTGCTTACCTAACGCTTCTCCCTTTCTGAAGCAGCGTCCACACTCCATTAGGCCCGCGGTAGTCTGGGATAGAGGCTGCCTGCGCTTTCGGAAAGGTGATAAACCCAGTGAGAAGGCATCACGGTGCACCCTGGCGGAATGCCCGAGACTAGGAAGCAAATGCTCCTCCCAGCGTGCTGCTGGCTGACCCACAGACTGGCCTCGCTTCATCCGCAGGCTCAGCGCTTCCCAGTCTAACCTGCCTGGACCCAGATGGAGTGTACCCCGCGTGGCCCCTTCCCTCTGCCTGGCCCCCCACTCCTACCTTGTCCAGCTCATGTTTCCAGACTCCAGTGAGCCCTGCTTCCCCTGGGAGCCTTTCCAGCACCCAGTGCAGCCTGACTGCAGCCACAGGTGTCCTCCACACTGAGGTGGAGGCTGCTCAGGCTCACCTGTGTATCCCTAGGAGGTAGCCAGCACTCAAGGAAAGTGCAACCAATGGTGAACCCCCAGGTGGGAGCTCGCCTCTGTCCAAATTCTCCTGTCCTGATGCTGTAAGCGCTTCCTGCCCTACCTTCACAGAGACAGGCCAGCTCTCCAGGTGAGATCAACACTATTGAGTTTCCTGAGTTCCCAATCCAGTGAAACAAAGCCACACGAGAGACAAAGAGAGATGGCGTGCCAGGGTCGGTGTGTCCTGGGTTCCTTCTGTGGAGTCCTGTGGAGTCCCTGCCGCTTCCACCCAGAAAAACGCCCACCCTGATTGGTGGTTCGGACAAAAAGGGAACTTCAAACAGTAACCCCCAGGCAAGTTACTAAGCAGCTCCTGGCCTTAAGGAGCCACTTGGAGCTCTTTTAAGAGGTAACACAACTACTTGCAGATCATCGCATGACAGGAGGGAGGAGACCAGGCTGCAGGGCTTCAGGAGTTTGGAAGGCAGAGCAGTGAGTGCACCTGACTCGTCCCTGAGGGTCAGGGCCTCTGCACCATCCCTGCCCGACTCTTGCCTCCACCTGTAAAACCTTACCCACACTTCAAAGCCCAGGTTCAGTGCCCTCTCCTGCGAAAACCCAGCTGGGATGGCTTTCCCAGCTCTCAGACCTGTGAGGGTGGGTCTGGGTTCCCATTCTAGCGAGCTAACACGCCAGCATCCCGTGATAGTTACTTGCTTATGTGCCTTATTGTCACCTCTGGGCTTCTTCTAGAGGACAGAAATCCTCCGTGTTCACCTCTGCAGGGCCTACACGTGGGTCCCACTCAGCACACCCTGATCATCCACGCCGGCAAAGCTGCTCATACATATTCCATGGCCCAGGACAGCTTCTCAACAAACTTCTCAAAGGCCATCGATTTCCCTTCTTTACCTGGTGCCCGTACGCTAATTCCTCCTGCCCTGCTGTCCACTTAACGTGCCTTCAGCCGTCAGAGAAACAATGCTGGTTTGGCTTACCTCCACCCACAGAACCTGGGGACAGTGAACTAACCTCAGCTTTGGATGAGGCGGTGCTGGCAGGAAGGAAGCTACCGTCCCACCTTTATACCTCTTCCTTTCTCCTCTCTAACTGGGTCTAAAACGGCGTTCAAGGCTTTAAAAGTGTTGATCTACTTAGGGGGATTTCAAATACAGGCGTTTCCACCTCCTCGAAGAAAGGACGGAACCTCAGAGCTCCTTTGAGAGATTTTTTGAGGCTCGGTGGTTTTCAACTTCGGAGTCACTGTCCTTGGTCCTTGGGTCAGACACCCAGAAGGGGGCGCGTCGTGCCGGCAGCACGGGCTTCCTCCGGACCCCGGCGCCCACCCGGGTGCGCGGCGGCGCACGCCTCGCCTCCCTACCGTGCTGATCCCCGCGCCTGTGTAGATGACCAGGTGCTTGGCGTTCCGCACGGCTTCGGCCAGCTCCCGCACCTTCCTCTGCAGCTCCTCCGGGTCGTCGCACACCTGCCGAGACCCCCAGACCGGCCGTAAGCCCCGCCCCCGCCCCCCGCCCCGGCGAGAGGCCCGGCGGGCCCGGGAGCCCCGCGGGACTCGCCTCCTCCTGCCGCCGCTTCAGGCCCTCGCGCCGCCTGCTCCGGCCCTGCAGCTCGGTCACCAGGTCCTCACTCTCGGCCAGGAGCCGGCCCTCCTCCGCGCTGCGCTCGGCCGCCGCCTTCCTGAGGATGCGCGACACCTGCGGGCGCGGGGCGGGCGGTGAGGGCGGCGCGCGCCGGGGGCGCGGGGCGGGGCGGGGGCGGGCGTACCTGGCGGTGGCGCTCCCGCTGCTGCTCCTCCCGCAGCCTCCGCACCCGCTCGGCCGCCTTGCGCTCCGAGCGGCTCAGACCCCCGGCTGCCATCGCTGCCGGGGAGACCCGCGCTTCCGCTTCCGCCTCCCGGCAGGCCGCGCGCCGGCACATGCGCGCGAGGCCCCGCCCCGCCCTTCCGGCCCCGCCCTCGCCGCCCCAATTAAGCACCTGCCAAGTCTCTTTAAAAGGTGTTTATTGATCATATACAAAATAAAGAAAACCTTATATATCACAAACATACACTATGTACAGCAATAAATACCCGGGGCCCGGCCCACTGCCGCCCCTCCTGGACAATAATTTAGCAATAAATACTGGCACAGGGCAGGCTGGGCGCCGAGGCGGGCAGCCCCAGCGAGACCCCTCCCCACATGGACCTTCAACAAGCCCCGCCGCCCGGAAGGATCCCGGGACACCCCCCCCCCCAGCTCCCCTGGCTTCAGCCCTAGGCAGGACAGGCAGGGTCTGATCGCCTGTGCTCGGGCCCACCCTCTCAGCGCCAGGAGAGCAGCAGAGCTGGACCCCCTGGGCAGCCCGTGTCCTGTTGGCCAAAGATGCCAGGAGAAGGCTCTCGTTTGCTTCAAGGCTTCCGGGACTAGCAGATTGAGGGGATGGGAGGAAGGGAGGTGCTGGGAAGTGAGGCTGCTGGAAGGGTCGCTCCTTGCAGTCACGGGGGACACCCACGTACCAAGGTGGGGTGGAAATGTGTGTGCGACTGGCCTAACAGGTATAGCACACGCCTGGGACACAGGCCAGAAGCAGGCCAGGCCATCCGCCTCCAGGGCACACCCCTGCCTCTGCGTGTCCTCTGCTCTCCGTCCCCATCTGCTCCAAAACCAGACAGCCAGCAGGAAGGCCAACGTGCGCCAAAGAATTATTCAGTGGCTTCTGGGGGGAAAAATCGTTAATGTGTTGGTTCCTTTCAGCAAACCACAGCCTAAAAAAGTAACTTACAAGATCCCAGAGCGGAAATGGCGCTGCGGCCTGTGGCTCAGGCGTTCCAGCTGTGGACGGGAGCTTTGGCCAAGCGGACACTCAGAGAAGGAGGCAGCAAGGGCCGGATGGGGCCTGACCACCCGTCCCAGAGCAAGCTACACATCAGAGCTGTGGGCCGGGCACTGACCGCCGTGGTTGCTGTTGACAGGCAGGGCTGTGCACACCGCCCGGAAGTATGGACCAAGAGGAGAAAAGCCCCCGTCAGAAACCAGCACACCCGCCAGCCACCACACGGAGCAGCAGTGGGGGCCGTGGGGGGGGGGGTTCTCCTCGGGGCCACTCTCAGGGAAGGAGCTGACCTGCTCCCACTGGGTTCCCTGCAATCTGAGTGTCGGTGATGGGATCAGGGAGCACTTGGGGGCAGAGGGCAAACTGGGGGGTGAAGGTGCACGTTGTGGTTTACTTAGTGGACAAGTTTGGGAGACTTGCCTTTGGCCAAAGCCCTCAATTTGCTGTGTAAGAAAAGTGGAGGAGAGGGAGGGGAACACAACACCCTCACAGTAGGAAAACCGAATTAACAAGAACCGGGAAGACACCAACCAGTCACATGTGGACACAGCCTACTATTAAGAAACTAAGGTGAAGGGAAAGGTGGGGAGTGGCCCAAGGAGCAGTGGCTCCCAATCCAAACACCCCGAAAGGAACCACGGCCTCACTAACTCCAGAATTTTCCTCTGCAAAGCAAACCAAGGACTTGCAACTCCTGTTCAAACCCTCCCCTTGCCCCTCCAAGTCTACAGCCCAGCAGGAATGGGCAGCCACCTCCCAGGCAGGCCAAGAAGTGGGGAGCCGTAAACGGACGTGGAGGGCCTGTTCTTCCCACCATCAGGGCAGAACACGACCTCTCTTTAGGGACCGTTAGGATGCAATTCCAACTCACTGCTGCTCCGACCATTGACGACGCGCATCGGAAGCCTACGGAACAGGCAGACTGGAGGGAGAAGCCACCACAGGGTCTGGAGTGACCAGTCAACATCTCCACCCGCTGCAGTTCACCTGGCACCCCAGGGCCCCCAGAAGCCCAGCAGGATGGCAGAGGTTGACAGCATGTCCTGCTCCCATCCCATGAGCATACTGGGTGAAACGCTGGGCTGAAAACCCTGCTGCCCACGAGGTTAAACCCTGCCAGGCTGCACTGCTGCACTTCAGTGCTTTTCAGGGAGCCAGGGCCCCCAGAGAAGCCAACCGGCCATCCCAAGGAGAGGCCAAGGCCCACGTGGCCAGAGACAGGGCACAAGCCTCTTGGGGGGACACCACAGGCGGCCCATCATCACATGCCTACGAGGAGCTTCCCAAGCTGAGTCTGGGAGACCGGCTGCCGCTGCTGGGATGGGGAGGTGGGCTCAGCCCAAGAGAAGCACCTCCGTAAGCTGGGCAGTGGGCCCCTGGAAGACACGTACCCATAAGCAGGCGGAAGAGGCCCAAAGCTGAGAGCTGCCAGCAAGTGCAGGGGCGAGGAGGGACAGGACCCAGCCCTGGACACTGTAGCCCTTGTCTGGCACTGGCAGAGACCCCCGGCCCCTCAGGCCGGCAGAAGGGACCGCCCAGGTGGCCTCTGCCTGGGAAGCACCACTGCAGCATGGAAACAGTCCTGCGACAAGTGGGCAGCAGGTCTCGCAGCCCCCACGGGGGCCCCTGGGGCTCCCCTGCTGAGGCCCACAGGAAGCCAAGAGGAACAAAACTGGGGTCGGCGGCCAGAGCCCAAGTACGCCGACTGGACACCAGAAGGAAGACGGCTGGGGGCAGCTTGGCCGTGGCCCCGTGGACACCCTCAGTGACTCCTTGGTCCCTGCGAAGCCCCAGGTCCCAGGGCCAAAGGCGGCGGGCATGGAAGCAGCATGGGGAGACCCCGGGACGGCCCCCAGTTTCACCTACCCTGCCCCTGGATCAGGCCAAGCCTGAGACACACACACGAAGCCACGAGTCAGCAGGGAGCAGGGGTGGGAGCGGTAGAGCCCTGGAGCTGACCTCCTAGAGGCCTGAGGCAGCTGCCTGGGCAGAAGAAGAGGCCAGGCTGGCGGGCACAGAACCCCCCAGCTCTGCTGGAGCAAGGGCCACCTGGCACCCGAGCCCGAGCCCGGCAAGCCAGCAGAAGCGAACCACAACCAAATCCAAAACAAACACGGGAGAAACAGACACAAGAAGTGACACCCACAGGTCAAAGGTCACCAGAAGCACCAGCACGTGACGCTGCACAAGACCTCAGCAGGCACGACACAGCACTGCACCGGCAGGAGACAGAAGCAGGACGGGCAGAGGAGTAAGTCACTTTCGGTACAATCGCAAGAGAGATACAGCAAAGAGGGCGTCGGGACGCGCCTTCCGGTCGCTCACGGCTTCTCGAGGTTTTGTTTTTTTTTTTTTGTCTTTTGTTTTTTTTAAACTAAGTTTTATAAATAACATCTGATAACTCTGTGTATATAAAAACTAAACTCCAACAGCCACAAAGACTTGTCTGTAAGTTTACAAGAAAGGGATCTTTTTTTGTTTGTTTTGCTTTTGCTTTTTTTTAAACGAGCAGTTTCTATTATGCTTTCTTCCCTTTTCCATTTATATGGTCAAATGGTCTTGCTTGTTTTTGTTTTTTTTTAAAAAGACAGTTTTATAAATACTCTGCAGCTTTTTTTTTTCTTTAGCTTTTAAACATATAATTTAATAACTTCGTAAAAGGAACTTCTCTCTTTTAAATAAAGGGCTATGTAACCACACAAATAGGTCATGTAAACAGTGACACGGGACCCATCTCAGGACACGGGACACACCCTTCACGTACGCTCACAACCAGCGGTTTGGTCTTGTTCAGTGCAATGCATCAAGCAAAGGCCCCAGGGCCCCGGGGCCCACAGTCAGTGGTGCCCCGTCCCCCTGAACCTAGGCTGGTGGCCTGCCTGTCCAAGACACCCGAGGACACCCTACTCAGAGCAGAGCCCGTCTGCGCCGCTGGCCGAGCTGCGACATACCCAGCCCCCACCGGCCGGCGGGGCCACTGGGAGTAGAGCACTCCCTGCTCAGGGTCACCTGAGCCCTACAGTGACTGCCTGTTCTGTCCCTCCGCAGGGGGCCACCCTGGGCTCCAAGCCCACGTGGCCTTGGTATCAAGGGGGCTGGGGCGACCCCACGTCACCACCGAACTGACCAATCCCAACATACAAGACACAGGATGACAACGACGAGACCAAGGGGCTCAGCCCGGCGCCCCTGGGGTACAGGTTGTGCTTCGCAGGGAAGGGGGGGAGGGGAGGGAAGGGGAGGGCGGGGACAGGGCTGCCAAAGTCGCCACACGCTTAGTGGCCCCTCGAAGACCCGCATGGGCAAGCACGCGTCCCTACGACCGCGCGTCCGTCTTGGACTTTACTATTGTGATGACGCTGGTGGCGGCCACCTTGCCAGGAACGAGGGGCCCCAGGCCGGCAGCAAGGGGGCCCCGAGCCGGCGCCACGGGGCTGCGGGCCACGGTCCTGGCGAAGTTCTGCAGGGCCTCGTACTTGGAGCGCAGCGCGTCCAGCTCCAGCTTCATGCTGGCGTTCTCCGAGGCCAGCTTCTCCACCTCCTGCTGCAGCTCCGCCTTCTGCTTCTCCAGCTCCTCCTTCTGCGTCACCCGCTTGACGCGGCAGCTGGCGGCGTAGCCGCGGTTCTTGAGCGTGCGCCGGCGCTGCTTCAGCTGGATGATCTCCTCCTTGGACAGGCCCCGCAGGTGCTGGTTCAGCTCCCGCACCGACATGGTCACCAGCTCCTCGTCCGTCAGGCTGGTGCCATTCTCGCCCGGCTCCCGCTTCACCTGCGGGGGCGGCACAGCGCACGGGGTCACGCGCTGCACCGCCGCCCGACCCTGTGCCACCGCGGCCCGAGCTGCCACCCGCCCGGTCTGCTCACCTTCAAGGCCTTGTTTCCTTTATTGGGGGTCGTCATAACCCGGGGGGCACAGCAAGCAGGTACTCTGCGAGACAGGGAGCGGGGGTCAGGACCCTGCGGAACGGCCCCCAGCCACGCCCCTCACTGGCCCCAGGACCGCCCTGGCCTGGCCTCTGCTGAGCTGGGCAGCTCCCTGTAGACCCCGCCCTCGGGAGCCAGACAGCAGGCCCGGAGGGTCTGAGGGAAGAAGGAGCGTGGAAGGGCTGTGAGGGAGGCAGACGTAGGGAAAGGGGCCAGCCTAGAAGGAAGCGGGGCGCTTTAAAAATAACCCCAGTGCACAGCCCAGAGCGGCTGTTCCTGGCGAGTCATGCTGACTCAGCACATCGCGCCCTCTCCCTCCCCGGCCTGGCACTCCCCAGGCCTCCAGCCAGCACGGCCCCAGGGGACCAGCAGCCAGAGCACACAGCTGCTGGGGCCAGGAAGGCCAGCCCGGCCAACAGCAGGTGAGGGCCGGGGCCAGCGACCTGCGTGTGTGCTCCCGGCTCCCACAGTCGCCTCCCCAAACTCGGCCCAGGACACAGCCCTGCTCCTAGGGAGGCTCAGGGGCCATCCCCACTGAGGACTCAGGGAGAGGGAGGATGTGGGGGAGCCCTGATTCTCCCAGAGACTTCTCACTTTGAAGAGCGGCACATGGGTCCCCCACCCTCCAGGTGGCAGGCCCTTGGGCCCTTGGTGCGGTCCGCTGCTGATGGAGTAACCATCCTGTGGCTTTGGGTTGCAGCATCTCCGCCTCCCCCCACCCAGGGTATTTCACAAGAGTGCCCACAATCAGCCACCCAGGGGCTCAGCCCCTTCTGGGCCAATGACCGCCTTCGGGCCCCCTGCCTGGGCTCAGCACCCACAGGGCCCCCTCCCACCCAGCCCACCCAGCCCACTCTCACTTGCTGCTTCCTGAAGCCCCGCCAAGGACTTCTGCCCACCCAGTCCCAGGATTCCTGGCTCAGAGAGCCACCACCACACCCCGGACACGGCTGCCCCACTGCGCACCCTGCCCCCTACTTTCCAGGCTGGGTACAAGGCTAAGGCATTGCTGTGTCCCTCATGAAGACACAACCACTGAAGGCAGCGCTGGCCAGGGATGCCTCCTCACCCTCACCAGGTGCTAAAGTGTGTGCCAGGGAAGCGGAGGGGCGAGTAGGGGCCGGGCAGACCCCACTTCACCCAGCCCTGCACCAGGCGGCGAGGCTGCAGACCAGGCCGCCCAGGGTCTCGGGCAGGCCCAAGGCTCCAGCACCCAGTTCTTCCAGAGCAGACGCCAGGTAGACAGGAGCCGGAGGCGACCCGGTCCTCAGAGCCCCGCGCCAGGCCCTCACAGCAGAGCACAAGTTGGGGTGCAGGGGCCCTGCGCTGGGTCCTACCCTGTCAGCCCAGCACCAGCTTTTCCCACCCCCTGCTCCCTCCACCCCTGAATGCTGAGCACAGCGGTGACTTCCTGAAGAGAGCACACAGAAAAGTGCCTCCTCGACAGATTTCACCCTCCGCAGAAGGCCTGAACTCAGCACAAGTGCAGCCAATCGCCTCCTAATCAAAGGTGTGCGTGAGAGTGGGGGACGGGGGAGGGGGTGGCAGCAAGAGGCAGGTCTCAGGGAAGCCAGTGCTGCCAGCCCTCTGCCCGGACCTCCGCCCACCTGGAGACACATGCTCAGGGACAGACAGCCTTTGGGGATGGGGTGGGAATGATGGCTCAGGGCACCTCTAGAAGCCAGGCACAGGGGACCCTAGAGGCTGGATCAAGAAGAAGCTGCCCGCCACTGCCCTGCTCCCCACCCCAAAGGCTGGACCAGAGCTTGGGGCTTGGCCATCCTCCCTTCTCAGCTCCCCGACAGGCTCCGTCCAGCTTGTGGAGAAGGCCCACGGATGACCCGAGTCCACCAAGGTACCCTGGACCTCCCGCCCAGGCCAGAAGCCAGTGAGGAAGGGGCGAGAAGTCCGGCCAGCTCCGGCCCCTTCCCCTGGATGTGGACACAGGCTGGAGGCAGGACAGCCAGCCCCTGCTCTTCCCCCAGGCCTACCAAGCCCAGTCTCCAAACCTGCCAGGCAGGTGTGGCCTTGGGCCTCTGGCACCCCAACCTAGCGTGGCCCCACTCCCACCCTGCCCTTCAGACCAGACCCCCTTCTCCAAAAACCTGTCACTGAAAGCCATTCTGAAAAAAGTCTAAAACTTGATGTCCACCAAAGCAGAAGGTACTGAGGAGACTTCCAGACATACCCATCTAGGCATCTGCGTTTTCCTGGGGCATAAAATTCTAGCCGAAAGCTCAGCCACAATGTTGAAGCATCTGGCATCTCCAAGCCCGAGGCTGAGTGCACGCGTCTGGGGTGGTGGGGAACCCCGCAGGACAGACCACAAGGCCAGCCTGACCCAGCCACGAACCACGAGACGAGAAAGGCCAGCTCTGGTTTAGACGGAACACTCCCCCACTGCTCGAGGCCAGGAATCACCCATGTACCCAGGAGAGGTGGCCCAGGCCACAGCACCCTCAAGCTGTCACTTCCTAACAATCCCCATCAGCTGGCCTGAAACCCATCGGGGCCACATTCGCCGGTAACGTGCACAACACCGAGCCCCAACCTCCAGTGGGACAACTTTGGGGGTGACTGGAAACAGCAATCTTCCACCCCAGCTTACCACCTGCTGTGTCCTGAAGGCTAGGCACCCTGCAAGCTACCACCATCCACAGCCTCAACCCAGACCCCAAGGCCGGCTGCAGAGAGGGGGCGGGGCCTGCTCACCAGACACCGTGGTCTCCGGTGTCTAAGTCCTGCTGCTTCCTCTCATTTGCAATTTTCTGGTAGAGCGGCGCCTGCCTGGCCCCCTGCCCTGTCCACTGTCCGGGGACTCCAGTCCAGGGTGTACTCTACCGGGATCCTCAGAGACCTGGCTCCTGGCTCCACCCCGTCCTTTCCTCCCACCACCCGAGGGCCCCTCCCTCCAGGAGGCCCCAGCCTCTCTCCCACCGCCTCCCTCTCCAGCCCGTGCGCCCCTCTGCTCCCCGCCCAGGGGCACCCAGCCTGGCCGACCAGACCAGTCACGGGGAAAGCCTGCTTCCCGCCCCCCAGCACGGCCCCCTTAGCTCCTCCCCTCCTCTCACTCAACGAACTATTTCCCAGTTTGGGGAACTGTCCCAGACGTGGGTCGGGGACCAGTCGCCTGAGAAGAGCATGCTCGGGAGGGGATGGACAGGCCGGGGGGGGGGGAGGTGCCTCAGCTTCTCCTGCACCCAGGCTCCCGCCGGTTTCTCGCGACCTCCTCGCCTTCAACGCGCACCTCTTAAACTTAAAAAGCCGGCCCGGCCCCTGGGCCTGGCGCCTTCCACCCGTGCCCACGGCTCCCTTACAGCCCTCGATTCCCGGCCTTTGAGGCCCCAGGCCCCCAGCTCAAGTCCCCCCCGGGCACCGGGAAGAGCATCCAGTGACCTCATGCTGATGACTCAGCAAGTCTCCCTTGGGGCTCTGGCCCGCGTGAGACGGAGCGAAGCCGACGCGAGCAGGGTCTGCCCAGCGCCCCCAGGCCAGCCCGCCCCCGACCCGCCCAGGACCCCTGGGCCCGGGGAGGCGGCGACAGACACCTGATGAATCAGCAGCTCGGACCGCAGCCGCCGGGCTCCTCGGCGGAGCCCCGGGCGCCCAGTTCGACCCCACCCTTTCCTCCCGCCGCCCCGGCCGCCCCTCCCTCCACGGAGCGAGCCCTGCGCCCGCCCCGCCCGCCCCGCGCCGGCCCCGGCTCGGGGGCCAGCCGTGCCCTGCCCGGCGGGGACATCGGGGCACGGCCCGCCAGCAGCGTGCGGGGCAGACCCGAAGCCAGGAGCGCCCGGCCCGCGCCGCACTCACCCACCACACTGCGGGCCCGGGCGGGCCGAGGCCGGGGGCGGCGGGCGCTCCGAGGCCGCGCGGGGCTGGGCCGCGCGGGGGGCTCCGGGCCCGGGGGAGGGGCTCGCCGCCTGCGCGGGCCGGGCCGAGCGCGCTGGGAAGGCCGGGCCGGACCAGGCTCGGTATCCGCTGCCGCCGCCGCCGCCGCCGCCGCCGCCGCCGCCGCCGCCGCTCCACAGACGTCACATGATGTTTGGTCACGTGGGCTCCATTCATGAAGCGGCGACGCGACCCGCCGGGGCTTAAAGGGGAAGGCGCGGCGGCGGCGGCGGCAGCGGGGGCGGGGGCGGGGCGCGTGCGTACTGCGCCTGCCCGCTCCCGCGCCGTCGTCCCGGCAACGCGCGTCGCGCCCCGCTCAGGAGGGGTCTCGCGGGAATGACCCGGGCGCGCGCTCCCCGGCGGCCACGCCCCCCCACCCCCCCACCCCCGGCCTGGCGGGGCCTCGTGGCCGGTTAAGCCGCTTTCCTGACCCTCGCGTGCTGCCCTATTCAAAGTTCACGTGTCCAGTGGGGCCGCTTCTACAGGCGCTGGGTGCGGCGGGGTCTGTGCCGCGGCCTCACGCCCTGGGAGGGACTCGCAGGGACACAGGGTCCGGGCTGTCTCGCGGTAGCCGGCGCGTGGGGGTGACCGGGCCTCTCCAGGCCATCCTTGCGTAAACGGGGGGCGCAGCCCTGCCCCTCGCTTTCTGTTGTGCATTTTCTCCTAGGTCCCTTCTGCTCCCTCTGCCCACCCATGCACTGGGTCTTGACTTTAAGGAGCCCAGGGGAAGGGTTGAGATGGAGATGACACACTGCAATGCTGCTCCTTGAGAACCTCTGCTCTCCTGGTCCCCCAATCCCCCGCCCTTTGCAGGACCCCCCCCCACTTCTTGGCCTGAGTGCTCCTGGCACCTCCTACAGTCCCCCAGCCCACCTCCCCTAACCCACCACGCAGGGAGTCAACCGCTGAGGCAAGGGACCTCTCCTCAGTGTCTCCATGCTGTATAACCGTTTACGGAACAAATGTGACCACTCGGGTCCCACCAAGGGTTCTGACTCCTAGCAGCTCCACTGACCTTGTAACGGGTAATTTTATTGTCAACTTGCCTGGGACACCGGGCACCCAAATACTTGGTCAAACATTATTTCGGTGAGGGTGTTTGTGCACGAGATTGAACATGGAAATCGCTTGATTTTAACCGATTGTCCTCTATCATGTGCATGGGCCTCATGCAATCAGTGGAAGGCCCAAATAGAACAAAAAGATGAACCCTCCTTGGAATGAGAAACCCTTGTGTTCGGACACCACCTCCAGCATTGGCTGTCTCTGCCCGATGGCCTTTGAACTGGAATGTCGGCCACCTGGGTCTCCAGCTTGATGACCCCCCACCCCCACCCCCTGCAGATTGGACCAGTTGGCCTCCATAGTTGCCAGTTTTTTGTATCTTTCCCTTTGTGAATAACCTGATACCCATCTGCATGTCCTACTGGTTCTGTTTCTCTGGAGAACCCTAAGGTAGCTAGCTCCCCAGGGGCCTCCCGCTCCACCTGCCCCTGCCCCTGCCTGGGTGCCCCCACCCTTGCCTGGGTGCCCCACAAGCCAGGAGGCATGAAAGATGCAGAGGCTGGGTGCCCCACTCCCACCCCGCCACAGCAAGGCAGGCCAAGCCCAGGCCATGGTGCCAACTTCCATTTGTACTTCTGGTGACAGGGGCTTGAGGGGCTACACCGTTCCCTAGAGGCTCCCCCCACCCCTGCTCATGGGAGTGTCTGACCCCACAGCCTGGCTGCCTTGGAAGGAAGGGCCTCGGGTGCCACTGGCTCGACCTGTAGTTGTACACCCGCCAGCACTGACCCTCTGCACCAGCTGACAAAGTTCCAAGTCGACACTGGGCTGGAAATCAATTTATTTAGCCGAAAAAGTCAGCGAGAGAAGTGAGTGTCTGTGGGTCTGGTGTCCTGAGTGTGCTGGTGGCCTTGGAAGTCCAACGGTCTGAAGAGCCCTTTTCTCAGATGTCAAATGGGGATGAGGGATGGTGGGCAGCCAGCCAAGAACCGTGGTCCCACCTACAGGACTCAGGATGGCTGGGACCCCCTGGTCTTTCCCCATGGAGGAAGGAGGTCTCCCCACAACTGCCGGGAATGGAAGTTGGGGAAGTGGCAGGCGTGGGACAGGGCTTGCCCCTTTGGCTGGGCCTTCATGGGGGCCAGGGGGAACCAGGACCTTTGTGGTTAGGAAGGGGCTAAGCTCCAAGCCAGCTGATACTGAGAGGTGACATGCCTCACCCCCAGCCTCTTGAGCTCTTGGACTGGGTCTGAGGCAGAGGAAGTGGGAGGTGGCGGTCAAGGAGTCCATCCCTGCTCTGGGCCAGGGAGCATTCAGGGGCCATGGAGGTTCTCACTGGGAAGGGATGTGCCCTCTCTCCAGCTCTGACCCCCACTGACCCACATTGGCCAGAGCCATGGGCAGTGGGCCACCCTGTGTGGCCTGGGGCTAGACACCCAGCACAGGAGCTGCGAGCCCAGGAGAGAGGTGGCGGGCAGCCTGGGGGGCAGGTGGGACACTTCAGTCCTTCTTGCCTGTTGGCGTCATACTTCGGGGGAGCAGCCTGGAGTGGCCAGAAGGAGTCAGCAGGGTCCCCGGAGGGGTGTCGAGCTTCACCTTGTCCAGGACAGTCTTCTTGATGGCGGCTGGAGAGACCTTCTCCCGGTCGGCCACGGACTGCAGCTCCCTGAGGAGGCAGTGAGGGGGGTTGGGTCCAGGGCCCCACCCTTCTCCTGAGCCCACGTGTCCCTGGAGCAAGGCCCACAGCTCCCAGCACCTAGCAGCCGGGGTCCTGCTGCACTGCCATGCCCGCAGCAGGGCCCCTGCTCCTGCGGTTCCTTCTGCCACCTCCCCTCCCCTGGACTGTTGTCCGGCTCCCTTACACCTCGTTCACATCAGCTCCAAGTCCCCCAGTGTACTAGCATCCCCCCGACCCTGAGCCCTCACCGCCCTGAGCACGGGACACGGGTCTCGTCTGCCTCCCGAGGCTGGTGCCATCAGGGCAGCACTGTGTCCCAGCCTGGCTGCCCTGTGGTGGCACTCGGAGAAGCCTGGGGGCTTGGACGGGAGTGCAGGTTGGGGTGTGAGAAAGATGGCCGTCCATCCTCCAGACCTGAACGAGGGACGGCAACTCCGAGCCCGGACACCCCACTCTGTCTGCCCCTGGTCTCTGGTTTTCACCCCGCTCTCAGGGACCTGCTCGTCTAGCTCGCTGAACCGCCCCGGCCCGGCCCGGGGAGAGGTGTGATCCTCAGGCGCCCAGAGT
The DNA here is from genome assembly GCA_004026885.1 of Lyroderma lyra. NCBI lineage: Eukaryota > Metazoa > Chordata > Mammalia > Chiroptera > Megadermatidae > Lyroderma > Lyroderma lyra. The sequence goes on along the minus strand of PVJL010015169.1, from coordinate 7,472 downwards.
TCCTTCTGGCTCCCACAGGCCCACCTCCCCAGCCGACGGCCACAGGGGATGGAACCACATGGGGAGCAGAGCGGGAACCCACAGGGCAGCCCCTCCTGGCAGGCGAGGGGCTTGCAAACCGTACCCCAGGGAACCTCGGGGTTCCCCACGCCCCACCCACGGCCGGGCAAGCGTCTGCTGAGTGGATGGCTGAGCAGATGGGAGTGAGGCTGGGGGCTCCGGGGCACTGGGCGGAGGGCCGCGAGCAGGCAGCAGCGGGGCTCACCGTGTGCGGCTGCAGGAGGCCTCCACGGCGTTGATGAGCAGGGACCGGAAGCCCCCACTCTCCAGCACGTGCAAGGCGTGGATGGTGGCCCCTCCGGGCGAGCAGACATTGTCCTTGAGCTGGCCTGGGTGCTGTTCCGAGTCCAGGAGCATCTTGGCAGCCCCCTGCAGCCAGAGAATGGGGGTATGGGACCCCGGCACGCCTCCACAGGGCACTGTCCCCAGTCCCAGCCACGGTGACTCTCTGCCCATCAGTCCCTGTGCACCAGCCTCTCACCCAGCAAGGAGCGGCCCCATCAGAGGGTCAGGGGAAATACTGACCAGCAGAGCCTGGGCCCCGAGGCGGACTGCCAGGCGCCGGGGAAGCCCCATCTTCACGCCCCCATCAGCCAGGGCGTCGAGGGCTGTGAATGCCTGCAGGAAGAAGGCGCCTAAGCCACTGCCCAGGCCGCTTCTCCTCCGGGCACTGGCTGGTCCGGCAGCTCTGCCCGCAGCGACCAGAGCAGAGAGGAGGGTGAAGGATGGGCAGGTGTGCTTTGAGGTCCTGCCCACCGCTGGCCGCTGCCGCCCACCCACTGGCAGTGCTCACATAGGCTGGGCCGCTGCCACTGAGCCCCGTGACGGCATCAATCAGGTCCTCTTCCACCTCCGTGCAGAAGCCCACGCTGCCCATGAGCTGCTCCAGGAGCCTGCCGTCCTCCACCTGGGCGTGGGTGCCGGTGGCGTACACAGTAGCCCCCTCCCGCACAACGACCGGCGTGTTGGTCATGCAGCGGATGACTTTGGGGGCCGGCTGGAATGCTGTCAGCTTCTGGAGAAGAAACCGGCCTTTCCTGAGCTCTCACTGTGCGCCGGGCGGACAGACCCACCCATTCCACACGTGCAGGGCCAAGGGGGCCCGACTCCTGACCACTGTGCACCTTCCACCCCTCCCCAAGCCCCACTGGGCCTGGACACGCAGCACCCACCTTCTCGATGGAGCTGATGGTGACACCAGCGGCACAGGAGACCAGGATGTGCCGGTCCTCGATGTCAGCACCGATCTCATCCAGGATGAAGGGGATGATGTGTGGCTTCACGGCCAGGAAGATCACATCGCTGTGTTGCACAGTTTCCTTGTTGTGGGGCGTCAGGTTCACCCCCATCTTCTGCAGGGAGTGGGGAGGAGGGCTCAGCCTGCCCCCATAGCAGGCTAGACCCCCTCCCCCAAGCCAAGAGCCCTAATGTGGAACAGGACAGAGGCTGCTGGGAGTGTGGGCATGGCCGGGTTAGGGGCTCAGGGCCAGGGGCTCCAATACCCCCCAGCTGCCCTTCCTACTCAGAAGTAGAAGCAGCATTCTGCCCTTTTGCATCCAGGCCACAGCCGTGGCCCACCCACTTTGGGCCCAGCCCCCAGGCTCCTGCCCGCTGCTCTGGGGGTGTCTGGGAGCCTTGGACCTAGAGCCCTAATTCAGCCGTGCCAAACCGAAGCTGTATCAGCCCCACACGAGTCTCGCCTGGCCCCACGGCACCCCACTCCAGAACAGCACCCCCTCCCCACCAGCAGCACATGGGCCGGTCGCCCAGGTCCCAAGGAGCTGAGCTGGATGTGTGAGATATGCCAGCCCAGGGCCCCTCCTCTCCCTGGAGTCGGGGGCTGTCTCATGGGGCTCCTGCTGGGGCCTCTACTCCTGGGTCTCCAGAGTCAAGGCTGTCACAGACCTCGCCCAGACACACGGACCGGCCCCTGCAGGGACGGCCGCCCTGTCTCCTTGCACCTACCCTGAGGGAAGACACCGTGGCCAGGTCCATGTCTGGGGAGCTGGCCATTATCTTGTGGGCTGCTAGGACACCTGCAGGGGACAGAGGTCTTCCCTCAAGGCCAGTCCTGGGGTCCCCCCTCCCCCCTCTCACGTTCTTAGGACGCAAAGCGGAAATCCCAGCGCCCAGGGTAAGACCCCAAACATCCTGGGGCTGCCCTTTCCCACAGGCCCCCACCTGCATCCCCCAGACTGCAGAAAGGTAATGGCCCACCCTCTCGCACTCGGCCCCCTCCTGGCCGCGGTGGCCTACCTGCTGTCGTGAAGCCCTTGGCCAGGGCAAAGGCCAGCTGGCCAGCCCCGATGAAACCCACGCTCATGGTGTCCAGAGGCGCGCCCACGGCGCTCGCAGCTAGCGCTAGCTCTGCAGGAGCAGCTGCCGGAGGAGACGGGGCAGGATCCAGCCGAGGAAGTTAGGGGGCCAGTGCCAGGCTTGGCCACTCCGCCGCCGGCCCGCGCCCCCCATCCCAGCCGGCCTAACTTTCCTCGTGGCTGCCCGACAGCCCTCGGCCCGGTCACTGCTCCGGTCTCCCACCCACGGCGGCGTCACCCACGGCTCCCGAGTGTCCCAGACACACTGGCATAGAGGAGCGGCGGGGGCGGGGACAACCGACCAGTGTCCGGATGCCCCCCGGGCTAAGCGCCCCCCGTCTTAGCACCCTTCGCACCTCCCCGTGTCCGGCAGCACCACCCACCTGCGGGGTCCGACCCGAGACCGGCGCCCAGTTCACGAGTTACCCCGAACAGGTCGCCCCCCGGACGCTGCGCGGCGCCAGCCACGCGGCATCTGCGCCGTCGGGTCCCGCCTCCGACCCCTTAGCCAATCCGCGGCGCGGCCGCCCTGGCACCGGCCAATCAGGGGGCGCGGGAGGCGCGGAGGGGCGGTTGCATCATCCGCTCGCCCCCGCCCCAGCCCCAGCCCCCCGCGGGCCCTGCCCTGTCTTCCCCCGGCTCCCGGGACCGGCGCCCCAGGGCTCCCTGCCCCCGCACCCCAGATCCGCTCCTCCTAGGCCCCCGCCCGCAGGGCCCCACACGTTGGAACCCCATCCCCATTCTGGGGCGGCACAGACACAGACGCACCGCGCGGCCTGCGCTGGCTGAGTCCAGACCTGTTTCTAACAGGATCGTGGCATCCTTGCCTTTAGAGCAGCCCTGCTGTATAGAAGTTTTTCTTTTTCTTTCTTTGGCGGTTCCCTGGCTGGGAGTCGAACCCCGGCCGCAGCGTTGAGAGCGCAAAGCCTAGCCGCTGCACCAGGGAGCTCCTGTCTAGAATGTTTCCTTGCCTGCAGGCTTGTATGGGTGGGGGCGGTCTCGAAAACATTTTGCCCAATGTAAGCACGTAACGTATCACTCTTTTGATACTGTAGTTTGTCGTTTGAAACTTTTATGTTATTGCACCGGGAGGCTGGGAAACCGGAGAGAGCAGCTCAGCAGGCGCCCTTTGAATGCTGCGAGACATCAGGCCAGGGGGCTGTGGCCATGTCAACCTGCCCACTGGGTGTTTGGGCGGTGGTGGTCAGGGACTAAACAGAGGAAGGTGATCCTACAGGGGCCCCAGTGTTCCCCGACAGCTTGTAGGGTCCATGGAAGTGTTTGGCCCTGAGTTTTGGGGAGAAGGTGGCCCCCGTCATTCCCCCCCACCCCGGGACGGGCTCAGGGCTCATTGAAGTGGTGGAATCTGCGTTTGGGTTCCGGGTGGTCAGCAGCAGGTCAAGGGCAGAGTCAGACGTCCGTTCTGTAAATGTCATGACAAGCTGTTCTACAGCAATTTCGGAATGACTGGGATGCTGGTGCTGTGGAAGCAGGGCTGTGGTTCGTCGTTGAGAAGACAACCACCGCCACCATGGCCAGAGCACGGTGTGGTGACCAGGTACCCTGCGGAGCTCCAGGCCTCCGTGTCCACCTGTCCTGACCAGTCCTCCTCACCCTCTGAGGAAGGGGCCACTCCGGGGAGGGGCCTGGACACAAACCCAGCTCCACTGCGTTTTGGCCTGACTGTCATCAGAAAACGAAACCCTCTTCTTTAAACTTGAAAGTTTAAAGCACTGGTTTTCAAGGAGTAACAGCAACTGACTCCCTCGTCCACAAAGAGAACTCTCTGGCCCAGCCCAGGGATGGCGTGTCAGCAAGAGCGTCCCCAGGGGAGCCCCCCGAGCACCTCTGAGCCCTGCACCCCCTCCTCGCCTCTGTCTTGCCCTTGGACCTTGGAAATTTAAGGTGGGTGGAGCCCTGGGGACAGAAGGCCACCAGACAGGGGGGAAATGGGCAAGTTGGTGACATAACTCATTTTGGAAGTCCAGGCCTCCCTGTGAGCTGGGAAGGGTGTGGCCCATGTGCACCTTTGTCACCTGGAAATGTGTCCCCTCACCCCCACTCTCCCTCAGCTTGGGCCAGGCTCTCACAGCACCTCAGGACACAGTGGCTCCTGCCTCCTTAGGGATCTGCTGTTGAGCTGCCACACCTGTCCCTGAGGTAAGGGACCCCCCTCAGAACACCCCTCTAGCGGGCAGGGGCTGCTTGACTCACATCCCGCTCCAGGAGCCCGAGAAGCCGTGCCTGGAAGCTGCTTGGGCCCCACCCGGCTGCAGCACCCCTCTGCCCACCACTGTGCCTGGAGGTCCCCCTCCCCCGGACACCCTGGCAGGGGTGTGGGGCGGGGGTGAGTGCGAGAGCCACCAGGAGGGGGAAGACGAGCTCAGCATCACGCCCGTCTGCCCCGACGCTTGTCCCCGTTGCGGGAGGGGACACTGCCTGCCCCTTTCTCGGAGGTGGGACCTCACCCCCAGAGCACCACCCTCCGCCTGCCAGGTCCAGGCTCTGCTCCTCAGGGCGTGCTTGGCGGACGGCTTAGGGGGTGCCGTTGGCCACCACCCCCTCCAGAGAGTCCGTTCACCAGAACCAGGTTGCAAATCAGCATTTATTTCCTGGTCGCTGGGGCAAGGGGCTACTGTGCTCAGGGGCGGCCCACCGAGGCTGGGCTTCTCAGTGGGAGGAGCTGGCTGGAAAGTGGACCCTGGTGGTCAGTGGCCAGGCAAATGGACACTCGGGTGGAGGTCGCGGGCCTCTGAGCGCCAGGGAGGGGCCTGGTGCCCAGGCTCCGTGTCCCAGGCGTGGCCCCCTGGACCCCACGGCAGACATTGCAGAAGCTGCTGCGTGGGGGTCAGTGCGGGGGGCCCCGCCTCGCCCAGGTTGGGGCCCAGCTTCGACTCGGCACGCCGTGCTGCTGCCGTTGCTGTGCTCTTCTGCGGCCCCTCCAGGCCACCTGCGCCGTGTCCCAGCCCGCTGAGGCTGCCCGGTGTGACCACTCGAAGGCAGGCCGGCGGGGGCACCCCTTCCTGGCTCCTCTTCCCGCAGAGCCCTGTCTAGACAGCTGTCATTCCAGGGGTCTGGGAACGGCCGCCTCGGGCTGGAGGAGGAGCCGGACCCCCGGCCCTCCGCTGGCCCTGCTCTGGCCCTCTCCTGGGCTCCTTTCCAACCGCACCCCACACCTCTGGGAACTGTCCCTCGTTCAACGCTCCTGCGGTTACCCAGCCTGAATGTGGGCTCCAGACCCCGGTGGACACGCGGGCTGCCTCCTGATCCCTGGCCTCAGTGTCTCCACCTGCAAAGTGGGTCACGGCAGCACCTGCTGCCAGGGCTCCTCAGGTGTTACAGTGACCATCACTGAGCCAGAGGGAGAAACACAGCTAGAGAGAAAGAGGGAGACAGAGACAGAGAGAGCGAGCGAGACGGAGGGAGACGGGCCCAGAGGGGCTGGGCACTGCCTTGTGGAAGTCCCTCCCGTGTCCTGCTCAGGGCCTCCTGTCCCTCTGTCCCCCACCTCTCCGCTCCCCAAGCCGCCAGCGCTGCCAGAAGTCCAGGAGGGGCTGTGCTGGTTCCTCCTCCACCGGCTCCTGGGGGGGCGTGGGCTCCCCTCGGGTCCCCCCCCACGGTGCCGGGCGCCCCGGCAGAGCGGAGGCGGGCGGGCAGCTGCAGGGTGGGCTACAAGGTGGGCACGAAGCGGATCCTCTGGGAGTACGCGAGGTCGGCAACGTAGAGGAGCAAGTTGACGTAGGTGAAGATGGCCACCACCAGCTGGCTGTCCCAGGGGCAGCCGCCCCGAGGGCAGTTGGGAGGCCGCCCGGGCGTGCCGTACTTAGGGTCGAAGCAGAAGACAGGCCAGATGACCGCGGCGCTGAGGTAGAGGAGCACGGCCAGGAAGGTGTACACAACCACCACGCGGTCAAAGGGGCAGCCCAGGCCCCCCGTGTGGCCCATCACACTCAGGACCACCACGGCCACCGTGGCCAGGAAGCACAGACTGTAGACCGCCACGCACCACTGGGTTGCCACGTAGCGTGTGTAGCGACTGTCGTGGACCAGCGCCCCGAAGACGATGCAGGCCACGAAGGCCTGGACAATTTTGAGCAGTCCGGACACGGTGGCCATGTAGCTGGCCACCTGGCCGGGCCGGGCCCGCGTCAGGGCCACCTCCGCGGCGTAGGCCAGGAAGAGGAGCCCGGCGAAGACGCTGGCGGCCAGGCGGAAGTCCCTGGCCACGCAGCCCGCGGGCTCGGGCGGGCACTGCAGCCGCGTGAAGTACAGCGGGTAGATGACGGCGGCCGTGGCCGATAGCAGCGTGGCCAGCATGGCGAAGGCCGCCGTGAAGTTTCCCCAGGAGAGGCGCAGGCAGCCGTGGAGCCGGGTGAACTCGCAGGCCACCACCAGGCCCGAGAGCGCGAAGCAGAAGCCCCAGGCGGCCATGCAGAAGGTGCCCTGGACGCCTGCGAAGCCGCCCCGGTGGGCCACCAGGCTGAAGGTGGTGCAGCCAAAGGCCAGCTGTAGCACGCGGGCTGTGCCCACCGGGGACGTCAGGGCGCCCAGGTGCAGGTACCCGCCCCCGGGGGGCTCCAGGGTGCTGCCCATCTGAGCGGCCAGCTCCCTGACTCACACAGTGCCTGCTGGCCCTGGGGTCCTGTCGGTCTGCGGCCCCGCCGCCTCCTTCCGCTGGGTGCCGGCAGCCGGCAGCGGCCGTGACATTGCAGCAAGCAGCCTCTCCGCTCTTGTGTGGGGAGTGCCGCGGCCCCCCCAGCGCTATAAATAGGTGGCCGTGATCAGAGCCCCAGAATAGCAGCCAGCCAGCCTGGCCCCACTGGGGAGGGGACATCTGACCCCTGCGTCCCACGGTCCCACGCCGAGCCCCCGCGGGGACCGTTAACCCCCTGGCTGCTGGCACCACCCCGCCTCCACTGCACCTGCGTCTGTCGGTCAGTTGGCTCCGCTGCCCGCGGGGAGGAGGAGGGGGAGAATGGAGGGGAACCAGGTGTCCGCAGGAGGTCCCTCGGCTGGAGAGGCCTCCAGGGCCCACCAAGCTGGGGAGGGGTGCAGGGAGCTGAGAGCAGCAGGCCGGCTGCTGGGGAGGGGGAGAGT